>PVKN010015842.1:0-18238 GCA_004027915.1 Capromys pilorides
AGCTTTCTGGGAAAACAGGAAGTTCAATTCCCATAGTCTATGTATCAAAATAAATTTCAGATAGATTAAGATTATAATGTAAAAATCAAGAATAAGAATAGCACCAAAACAAAACGTAGGGGAAATGTGTGTTATCTTGGGATGGTGAAGCCCTTTCTACGTTAACACCAAAAGTAGAAACTTGGAAAGAAAAACCTGAAAGTCAGCCTGTACCAGGGAGCTGCTGCTGGTCAATCATTAGTTTTTATTTAGGCAAGACAATGAAATCTTAAGATCCACTAAGGAATACTGACCCTAGTTAATAACACCATAGTCTTGACATAAATTTTGATTAAAGAGATAACTGATAAATTTTCTCAGCACAATTCAACTCTCAAGTAAAAATATGCCAAAGGGAAAAGTCAAAAGTTAACTAAGAAAATAGGAAATATATTTTAATTATAGACAAACCTTAAATAAGTAGAATACTATTCATATTACCTCAAAAAACATCAATAAAATTAATTGGAAAATAAGTATCCTAGATGAAAAGTAAACAAGGCATATTAATAGGCAATTTACAATGGAGAAAAAGTTCAACTGCTCCAGTAATTCAAGACATTACAATAAAGCCATGTTAGAAGCTATTTCCCTGATATCAGATTGGCAAACTTTTTGTGGTTTTATTTTTAAGTGCTACTGCAGATATGAGAAAACATATCCTCCCCAGCACCACTGGCTGGAGAATAAATTAAAGGGAAAAAACAATTCATAGAGATCAATTTGACAAAAGTAATCAGAAACAAGAAGACTTTTACCCTAAAAACTTCACTTCTAGAAGTATATCATAAGTGACCAGCCAAATAGCTCAGTGAATTAAAGCACCTGCAAGCTAGTGCAAGGACCGGGAGTTCAATCCCCAAGCCTGCCATGCCAGCCTCCCTGCTGAGCTGGCAATTGAGACCGAGCATGGTGGCACACGCCTGTAATCCCAGCTCTTGGGAGGCTGTAAACAGATGGATCACTATGAATCCGATCTAGTAATGAGGCCCTGAACACCCTGTAGACCCTTCCCTAAAATACTAAGGAAAAAAAAAAAAAAAGAAGAAGAATTATATCCTAAGAAAATCATTCTAATTTGACTACCAGGGCATGTATGGTAATTTTTGTGGTAGTGAAAATTTTAAGTTTGATTTGATGAGTGAATGCTAGCTAACTATAAGCACATGTAAGTGTAAGAAGTTATATTGTAGAAGAATATATAAGGCCTGGATAGATGTTCTCACCAGGTGGTGGTAAGGCGGGGGAGGTTGTTGTTGTTGTTTAACACATGCAGATCTGATTCATTTCACTTATGAGTATGATCTCTAGTTGCATCCATTTACCTATAAAGACTGCTAGCTTTTCTTTGTTACAGCTGAGTAATACTCTATTGTATAAAAATAACCACACCTTCTTTATCCATTCCTCAGTTGATGGTCATTTGAGTTGTTTCCAAGATTTAGCTCTGACAAATTATGCTGCTATAAACACGAGTGCAGATACATCACTGTAGTACGTTTTCAGCTCTTATTTAAAAATATCCATGAAGGAAATAGCTGGGTCAAACGGGACCTCTAATTCTAGTTTTTTGAGGAGTCTCCACACTGATTTCCACAGTGGTTGCACCAGTCTACACTCCCACCAACAGTGGAAGAGTTTCTTTTTCCCCACGGCCCCTCCAGCATTTGTTATTGATTTCTTTATGACAGACATTCTCTCTGGGGTGAGATGGAATCTCAGTGTTGTTTTAAAAGTGGAGAAAGTATCTTTTAAGGTAATCATGCTAAGCTGGCACCGCTCCCCATCAGCCCACACTACAAAACCTGCGCAAGAGAATATGGGCTGACTGAGATGTTGTTTTGAAGTAAATTCAGTTGCAATGATACCTATATCATTAGGAATACTGGAAGCAATTGTAGAAATAACCATAAGAAAAAAGCAAACAAACAGACTAAGTCATATTTCAGTGTTATTTATAGAATTCAGACAGAAAACCAGGTTTCCACAACCGTTTCACTGCCCAAATCCAATACCACTGATGTCACAGGGTCCCTCTTAGCATGTCTCCTTACCTATTCTCTTCAACCTACTCTCCCCTTTTCTGCTAATAATATTCAACCCACCACTCAGAAAGAGAGAGAGAGAGTATGTACAGGAAAACTCCATGCAGTTAGGGATAAAAATAATGACTGTATAAGAAAGAAGTGTGGGGACCAGGGAGATAGCTCAGGGGCACAAGTGTCTGCCTGGCAAGTGCAAGGCCCTGAACTTGATACCCAGTTCCACAAAAAAAAAAAAAAAAGGAATCTGCTTTGGGCCAGGGAAATAGCTCAGTAGAATAAGCTCTTGTCTGGCAAGTGTTGGGTCCTGAGTTCAATCCCTGGTACTGAAAAAAAAAAAAAAAAGATTTTTGGGCCAGTGAGATGGCTCAGCAGTCTAAAGTGCCTGCTTAGGCTAGCTTAGGCAACCACAGGGATCGAGGTTCAATCCCTGGCATCACATGCTGCACCAGCCCCACCCCCAGGGTGGGCTGAGCCAGCCATAATAATTTGAAAAAAAGAGGTTTGGGTCTACAGCTACCTTCTTCTGGGACCAGTGAAAGCTCATGAAGAGTGGCATGGATTGAGAGTAGTGAAACACTGCCTCAGATCAGTAGCATGACAGTCACAGAGCCCAGCCCAGGAGCAACTCGACGTCTTTCATGGCCTCCAGCTTTCTAACGCATGCCGAGCCCTAGAAATTGCAATTTATGGAAAGCAGGGCAAGAGGCACAGTTCTCTAAAAATCTACAAACATCCTACAGATGAGTTTACCAATCAATAAAACCACATCAGAAGTTTTAGAATAATTCTCACTCAACCAATCTGTATTTTATTCTGAGATACGTCAGTGTGGGTTACAAGCATGGACATTTGCACATAATCCACAGTGGAAAAATAAAAAAATTAAAAAAAAAAAAAATGTTTCTACTTGCTGTGCTCCTGTGAGCTTATCTTGGTGCACGCTAATTGCTCTGCTTCTGATTGCCTCTCAGAACTACAGACCCAAGATTCATCAGAGACCTTACTATATGCCAAAAGCAATTGAATAGGTGGTAGAAGAAAAGGAGTAGCCTTTGAAATAAGAAAACACACACACACACACGCACACACACACATACACACACACAAACGAGTGTGTGTTTAACCAGAAAAGCTATCTCAAAGGTCACAGATTGGAGAGGGAAAATATGCTATTTACCAATGGTGGAGAAGGAAAAATCCTAACGATGTCTAAAACTCACTATAAATATTTGCCGCTCTGCTTTATTTAAGACTGGTGTCCATTAGCAGAGGTGGGCAGAGTGTACCCAGGGGGCCTGCGGAGGACACTAAGCTAACAGGTCCGGTTCCTTCAATGAACAGCATGAACTTGTTCTTTACTGGGCTTGGTTGCTTTCAGTGGAATTAGGGTTGCTGGTTTCCAGGGGGTGTATCCTCAGAGATATGTATACTATTCTCAGCGTTTTTGCACATATCTATCTTAAACTTAGTTGTAAGACGCTCTAGCCCAATCACTTGAGTTGGTTTCCATCAAAATTTTGCTTATTATCATTTGTTTGTAATCTCACTCATAAAGCTTGCCTGAATATATTCTGCCACTGTTTACTTTCCAAGCTGGAAAAAAAAAAAACAATGAATGGTATTTTGTTAAGAGAAAATGCAATTAGTCAATTCTGAAATCTCTACTGGTGGAAAAAAAGCATCCTGTTCACAAATTAAATTACATGGGACTGTTCCCTCAGATTTGGAATTCCTTATGTAAACGCAAAATCATCCATCGACCAGGGTAACATAGAACAGAATCGTGGTCTTATGAGACTTGAGAGCGTCTCGTGCACAGAATGCTATTAATCCATAAATTTAAGGTAGGCACAAAGACGCCTGCTGGCACGGAGGAGAAAGCAGTTTGCTACAGAAAAGCCTTAGTCCTGTTTTGCCCATAAACACTTCTTGATAATCACTCCAGTGGGAGCTTCAGACTGAGTGAAAGGTTTGCCTGTTTCTCATGCATGCAGGCAGACAGAGATGTGCTCTCCTTGAGCAAATACTCTCCTGGGCTCCCCCACCCTCGTTCCGTCCACGAACTCATCCTCCACTCCCAAGATTCTTTTTCTGACTTACCTTGAGCAGAAAAATCTGGAACGGGAGAGTTACTTCCACGCAGCCAGCACCAGAATTCGGCCAAGGAAAATGAAATCTCAGTTGCTGCCAACAATACAAATCTCTGACATTCGATAGCAGGAAAAAGGGAGAGCTAACAGCCCATCTAATCATAGCGCTTTCACGGCAGATATTTTAATGAAAACAATTCAAGCCCCTGACGCAACAGAAGGTGGCCTTTGCATAATGTTTAGTTTCTAATGTCTCCAAAAGGTATCTGATATTTATTTATGATCCAAATATACTAAGCCTGAAAGGGAGAAGCTTCTAGAATTACCAAAGCGCCTACATAAAACTGCCTAAATAATTATTAGCATGCAAGTTAGCAAAACACACTTTTAGGTCCTACTCAGGGGGTCCTGGTCCTGGTTCTCCCCCAAGCCCCTACGCACTGCCTCATGAAAATGCATTTTAAAAGATTTTAACAGAGAAACTACTAATTTGCTTACCCTAATCTCCAGATCCCATTTTTAAAGATCGCTTGGAAAAAGTCCTGGAAGGTTTTGTAAAACCAGAAATTCAAGCACAAAAATCCTAGGGCTAGTAAGGAGTTTTCATTTGGTGATTTGAAAGAAACAAGACTCTCATAAATGGACTTGAAAAGTAAGAAACCATTACTCTTGCTAATCATAATAAAAGAAACTGAAGTAAAATCTTGTTTAACTGCAATCTAAACAATCAGAAGTTCACATACCTAATTTTTAAGCCACCCTTTATGAAAAACAGACAAATGAAACCTAAAGAAGCTTATTCCAAGGCTTATGTTTTTAAAGGAGTGGTTAGAATAGGTTCAGTAGTCACTTGTCCCAATATTGCATTTTTATATCTGCATCAAAAATGGCAGCGTTGCCAGGTGTGGTGGCCCACGCCTGAAATACCTGACCTCAGGTGGCTGAAGCAGGAGGATCGCTGCAAGTTCAAAGCAGCCTGGCTTACAAAGTGAGTTCAAGACCAGCCTGAAATGCATCGTGAAACATTGTCTCAAAAATAAAAGACAAAAAAAAAAAAAAAAATGGTAAAGTGGTGATCAACAGTCATAATGTTAGTATTACTTATATTTTATTATTTTTTAATTCTTGAAAAACTATTTCTCCCAATTTGATATAAAATCTAATGCCAAGTTAATAATAATATATAATTTTTAATTAACCCATCCCTAGCTTAGTGTGGAAACATGGAATTGACGACAGAGTGAAGAACAAAGGTCCTTTGTTTTACAATGAGAAGATGTGGACAAGAGCCATTAAAATAGCAACTTTCGTATCCAAGATTTGCTATGTAAGGCAAGTTAATGAAAATACACTGTTAGACGCTGAAAAACCTGTATCCATAATTTCTATCAAAATAAATTGGGGAAATCACTTCATCTCAATTTTAGCAAATGTCATTTAGGGATACTACTATGCTTCTTCCTATTTTCCTCACCATAGAAACTCTAAGTACAAAGTTCACTGAACTGGTCAAGTTGAACCCATAAAGATAAGTGACCATAAACTTGGTACTGTCCTAGCCTGCAGACCTGAAGGCCAGCACTTATTTGACTATGATATATAAATGTTGTCTTGCTGCCTTTCTGTGGGTTTTTGGACTAAGTGGACTCATCCACTAATCAACCTGGAGTTCCCTGTGGGGTTATTAAGGCATAACTCTTACTGTGTCTTACCTATAAATGAGGAAGTTAAATCAGAAATTATGAAAAGCAAATTGTACAATATAGAAGCTGGATCAAAAATGCAAGTCAGAACTCTTGAAGTGTCAGCGACAGTGCTCTGCGCTCAGGAGGAGCCCAGCGGGTGCTCCTGGAGTAGACGAAGTGGCCCCACCACAGTAGGTCACCAGGGTTTGAAGCCCCCTGTGCTACAAGAACAGCCCAGCTCCGTGCCAACACCTCTGCACATTCAAAGGAAAGAAAAGCTCCACAAGGAGTATATACCCTCTACCATGTTCCATCATCTTGTTTTGCGCCTGTCTCCTTTGGTGGACTCTGTACTCTCTCAAACTGCATGAGTTGACCCCAGGTGAGTTTGTAGCCAAGAATATATTCATAATAGGAGAGATCTGAGTTCTTGTTGCATTCTTTCAGTTCTGACAATACTTAGAGGTCTCTGGGAAGTCATCATAGATCCTTTCATTCCTCCACATATACACCATGGGGAGAAAGGCTGGACTTCACCAAAAGTCTATTGGTCAGGATTCTGAAACCACCCTGATCCTACCAAAGGAGAAACTTTCCAAAGTAAATGGATTTCAGCTGTAGAAGCCAAGAGAAGCAGACCCTTACATCGATAATTCTATTCAGCCCTTTACTGGGGCTGTTGCACTCTACAAACCCAAAAAGGGAAAATTAAACTAAATGTACTCTCAACTTAATAATATTCTGTAACATGATGGGAGGATCTTTACTGACCAGGATGGGTGGGTAATATTTTCTTAGTTGTACTGAAAACTTGAAGCTACATAAAATTAAATTTGTCATTATCTAATCTGAAATGGCTATAATAAGGAATCCTTCTAACCAATGTCAAAAGCCCAGAAAAAGTGAACAAATAGTTTTTCTCAATAGGCCAAAGAGAACTTAAACAATTTCATGGGAAAGTTTAATTAAGGCTAAAAACAAAGCCATATTTTTCATCCTCCCTTTTTGAAAAGATTAATAAGCAATTAAATGAAACATAATAAGAAAGTCCTTGAGATATGGATGTTCTATAATGAATATTTGGCCCCTGGAAATTAATAAATATCTGAGAAATCAATAAATATCTGAGAAAACACTACTTATGCAATGAACCAGTGGAAAAGCTCTAGAATTCTCTTCAGTTAATCTAAGTGTCATCTCATTTCAGTATGATAGACCATATTGAATTAAATTTTTAATTGCACTGAAAAAAAGGCTAGACAACACATCTAGTTTTTCACTTTCTCATGTTCAAAATATTATCACAAAGTACAGGGCATCAGGAGCACACTGTCTCTGCATCTTCAGATAGCTGTGAACTGGCAAATCCTTATCAGTGCAATCCCAGAGAGCGATTCCTAGCTCACCTGCATGCACCGGGCCCACGAACATCTCACCAATCACGTGAAAGGCACTGAGTAAAGAAGGAAACTAGGCCCTACCCTCAAAGAGTTCAAAATTTAGTATGGAAGACATTTATCCATCAAATTCTTATACAGTGAAACATAATGACTGCCATGAATAACATTAGAAAAAAATCAAAGATTCATGGCATTTCAGAGGCAATAGCTACACCATGAAAGAGAGAAGATGTCTCATTTTTAAAAAAATTAGTTAAGAAAACATTCCAGACCATGAACAAGGGTCTGAGAAAACAAAGTAAACTGTTACCTAGAAAAATAACAGACATATGGGCTAGGAAGATAGCTGAGTGGTCTAAATGCCTACCTGGCAAGCACAAGGACCCAGGTTCAATTCCCTGTACTACATAGCACATTGGACCCATGAAACTGGGGTGCTGGCACACCCCTGTTATCGCAGCACTGGGGAGGCTGAGACAGGAGGATCACTATGAGTCTGAACTGTGTAGCAAGATTCTGTATCAAATAAATAAATAAATAACTGTTTAAATAGCAAAAATATTTTTAAATATTTATTTAAATATTTATAAAAATTGTATTTATTCTATATTTTGGAATAAAATCTTTATTATCATCTTAAGGCAATAGTAAACAATAAAATAAAGTCTAATTTCTCTTATCAAACTACCCATTTTCTGTGAGCAATCTAGTTTCAAAATCACCCAACAACCTCAAGATTATGATGGGAAAGTGAGGAAACTTTACATTATTATACATACATATTGATTGAATTACCCTTAGAATTAAAAACACCATATCATTTTTCTACTTATAAACAGGCAGTCATATGTCTCCCACCTTTCCTGTCTAATTATCCCTCTAATTACAGCTCAGTTAAAGCCTTTATAATCTAATTTTGAGAAAATGATGGGTCCACTTAAAAGCATACATAGTTTGTAGAAAAAGAAGGTTGACTGGATTATCTTAGACTAGGAAGAATATTGGCATGTTTGCTGGTGTATATCAGAGTATTTAACTGCAAAACTGGGAACTATTCCACAGATGTTACTAGAGATCAATTTATGTCACAAAGGACAGATTATACTCCGAGGAGCTGTTATTTACTTGTTCATTTTCCTAACTAGATTTCTACACATACGAGAATTTCAAACAAAGAAAGCATTGCCAAAAATGCCTCACTAGGGACAACCAAAAAGAGATCGTAAATGTCTTGTTAGCTGTAAATAATGATAAAAAGGAGATCTTTACAAGTATAATTGCAGCTGGTCTTCTCTGTAGAGTTTTAAATTTGTATGAACTCAAGTAAACAAGAGCACTGTACACTAATTGTAATTAATGCATGAAAATTACTTGTACATGTTGCTATAAATTTCAAAATATAAAAAATAAAATGGAGGAATCAACTTCTTTATTTTTTAAACATTTTTCGAATCATAAGATCCATAGCTCTCCTACTACGTATTTGACAAATACGCTTCTCTGTCCTGATTTAAGTACACTGCTTTCTGCAGTAACATGTTAACTTATTGTCTGTGGTTCTTGCTGAGTTTCTTTTTGTGAACTTCTGAGGAAATGACTTATCAGGGCATCTATGTTCTTTTTTCTTCCCACCCTAGACTGGGAGAGATTTTGTTATTTCGTTGGTATCATCGGAATACATAATTCTATAACTCATAGTACCTTATTATTTTCACCTGCAGACAGTTGGAAGCTATAATGAAGAAAAATAGCGTTGAATTAGAAGAACAGGGATAGGAAGCACCAGATCCATCTACACAGGCAAAAAAGAAAAGGATCGGTTAGGTGATCTAACTTTAAGGTCCTGACAACTCCAAAAACCATGTGGGTCTCTAGCTCCTCACACACTTAGATGCCAGTTATTACTCTTATGTATGAACCCACACAAATGACTAGATCAGGCACTCTAACACAAATAGATTTATTGAGGACAGCAAGCAAACTAGCTGTCTAGTGGACCACGACAGCAGTGAATAAAGCGGGGAGGAGACTTTATAGGATCTTTTGGGAAGGGTGATCATGGGCTGGAACGCTGAGGGAGAGCTAATCTTGGCAGGCTACCTTTCTGTGAGGGACCTTTAATATTAACAAAAGGAGAGTTCCGTGGATGCTTGCCCAGGTCAAAGTCAGGTGGACCTGTTCTGTGGTTTTAGGTTTGGCTCTGTGTGGGACCAAGGGGGAGAGTGTTTGGGGCAAGGTGCCTGGGAAGCTTTGGATCCTGACCTATCAGTTACCTCAGCAGATGGTTGGCTGCCCCCGTTGTGGACATAAGGGTCAGTGAAGACAGGAGAGTAGTGATATGAGGAGAGAAACAAGATGTGGAGCAAAGAAATATCAAAGAGGGAATGGGCATAATGAAGAGATAAAACCCAGAGATAAAGCAGGAGAAAGGCAAGGGACAGGAAAAAGAATTCAGGGAAAGGAATGAGACACTGTCATTTCTGGAAAGACAACTGGAACACTGGCCAGTCCTTTGGAAGTTGTCTTTGCAGGGTTGCTTTCCCCCTCCTTTGTCCAGCACCTCAAATTCCAAAGAAAAGCCACACCGAGACGATTCAATATTAGCTTCTAAGCCATTTTCTTTTTTCTTAATGTGTGTAGTACAGGGTCTCACTACATAGATCAGACTCATAGCGATTCTCCTGTTTTCAGCTTCCCAAGTGCTGCGATTACAGGCACGTGCCACCACACCCAGTCTCAACTGCCATCTCAGCACACCCTGTGCTGTGGGTGGGGCTGGCACAGCACCCCTGGGATTATGCCCCATTCCCTGCCTCTGCCTAAGCAGGCACTTTAATCTGCTGAGCTCTCTGGCTGGCCCTTCTTCTAAGCCATTTTCTTTAGGTTCACAGAACACCTGATTGCCCTTGGATAACATCAGACTGTGTAATATCCCTCTTATTCTTTAATCCTCTGCATCAACTAACACACGGCACCTAAATTGCTGTGATGCATAACATGCAGAAAAGTAATACATTTATGATGGACCCTAGGAGGTTAAGGTTGATTCCGATGTTCTGGCCAGAGGAGGGGGGCAGTGCGGGGAGAGAAATATGCCCTGCATCTATAAATCAAAGGCAACCAGCCACAGCAGACTGAAAGCTCTGCAAGGCTGGCCACCACTGTCCTAGATAGTGAAGATCCCAGCCAGCATAGTCCAGTCGTCCTGCTCATGGCTGTGTAGCCCCTTTCCTTCCCTCAAGAACCCTTTCCTTGGGCCAGGCCAGATAGCTCAATGGTCTAAAGCACCTGCTTAGGCAAGGCACAGCAACTGGGGTTCAATCCCCAGCTTGGTGTGTCAGCCCCTCCCCTGGTGCACGCTGAGATGGGGACTGAGACTGGGTGTGGTGGCACATGCCTATAATCCCAGCACTTGGGAAGCTGAAAGCAGGAGGATCACTATGAATCTGATCTATGCAGTAGGACCCTGTAGACCCTGTACTAAATACAAAAATAAATAAATAAAGAGCTCTTTCCTGTACTTGAGTTCCCCAATGTGACGTTGTGGGGTGACGGCCCCCGCACCTTCTCAGAGCCTGCCTTCAGTGTGCTTCCCTCCTTTCCTATCAAGTCTCATCTTCTACGCGTTGGCTTGGGAGCAGCGAGCCATGAGACCCAGGGCCATAACAAGAACAGAACTGAGAGAAAGAGGAGAGCATACCACGCACCAAGAGGGAGAGAGTGGTCCAGGCAGCAACGTGCAGCTCTGGTTGCGCAGTTTAAACTTTCACACCTTTCACATGTGCTTTTCACATAGCAACAAATATCTAATTCTCTCCAGAATACAAGTAAATATGTGGCTGTTAAAAGGCTAAACTTAAAACTGCTGAAAGATGGGGGTCTATTATACAGTAGATGATGACGTTTGTTTTCTTTTTCCATGAGTATGGCTGTGTGACATATAATAAACACCTCCACCCCCGGCTGTGGTACATACACGTATCACACCTTGGTCCTTCTTACTTCCTCTGCCACTGCCCACCCTCCTTCCACCCCACATTCGCGTTCTCCTTCCCATTTCCACGTGGCCTATGGAGTCTTCATCTCCTATCATTGATCTTCTATTGGGCTCTTTATTTATACTCAGGGATTGTGATATAAAAGAAACCACACTACATGGTCACATGTTAAACCATCAAATGTTGTCATTAAAAAATTAGGACAAATGAAATGCTAGCACAGGGCCCGGGGCATAGGAAGCATCAATGTATCTTGAAGAATAAGAGAAAAGAAAGAGACAAAGACAGAATATATTTCGTGTGTGTGTGTGTGTGTGTGTGTGTGCATGTGTGCATTGAGACAGAGACTCTCTATGCAGTTTAGGTTGACCTTGAGCTCACTATGTAGCCCAGGCTGTTCTCAAACTCACAAGAATCCTCCTGTCTCAGCCTCCCAAGTACTGGGATTACAGGTCTGTTCCACAATGTCAAACCAGACTGCACTTTAAAGAGGTATGTGAATCATCTTCCAGTTTGAAAATCATACTTCATAATAAAGAGTAAATAGGTAAAATATGCACCATGAAATCATTTATACTCTGAACATGTTGCGATAAAGAATACAATGAGAAGTAACCTGAACACAACTAACCAGAATACTCAATTTACTAAAATAAATACACACACCTTTATATAATGCGATTTGACAAAAAAAAAAAGAAAAATTTATAAGAAAATAAGTAATTCACAAGAAAAAATTTCAGAGTTCATAAAATCACAGTGGCCGCCACCTCCACCAGTAGCAACACCCTAGGAATATCTCTGGAGAAGTCGTACCTAGTTCCAGTGCCATTAGACTTCACGGAATGATGGCTTCTGTTGCTCTGCATGCAGACCAAGAAGAACTGCAGGATCTCAGTGGTGAATTAAAGTGCACTTACTCCTTAGGACATGCTTCAGAATGAAGGAGAAAAGACTTCCCAGTAGTTTCCCACTGGAAAGATAATGGTGGTACCAAAAGCCCATCTGTTCTGCAGCTGTGCACATGCTCAGCAAGCCCTGGCTCACACATCAAAGATCCACACATGGCTCCACAATCTTTGTCTAGTCACACACACCTGGTGTGGTTGACCCCAACAAGATTGGAACCACAGCTGAGACACACCAGGTCCAGGAAATAGTTGTAGAGTTACTTAGGCAGGGAAGTGAAGGATTCTGTGTAATTCAAAAATAGGGATATTGGATGGAAAATATTCCCTCAGTTCTGCAGAATCTTCTTCCCTTGGGGCTTGGCCTAGCTGCAGCAAGGTCAGAAGAGCCCCCCCCCACGACAAAGAGAAGATGTGCCTGTTGTCCCATGTCTATGGGTGCTTCTGTTGATATGATGTTTAGTCCTTAATCTGAGATAGCCAGAAATTTCAATCAAACATGACTCCTATTCCAAAAAGCCGTAATAAATAGTAGTTGCACTATTCAGTGAAAATAACCAATCTAAGTACTAAAGTTCAGTTGACTACATGATTTTAATTTTAAAACCATGGAGGTTCTGCCGTAGCTATCACATGATGGATTTCCTTGCAAGAAAATTTTAAACACACATGTCTGCTGCTTCTGAACAAGCTACCACAGTGAGAGCCTTCGGGAGCTGTTAGCAGCAAAGCAGAGAACAAAATTTTTGTTTCAACTTCTCTTTCCTCTATCAAGAACAGTTCATAGGCCAAGACTGACTCAAGCCAAGATGCCCTATTTAATGAGCCTTTTCTCCTGCTCTCCTTTCTTGTAACATCATATCCCTGACACGTGAATTGTCCTCTGCAGGAACATAATATTCCCTTTCCCCAATAAAAATGTGTTCAATACCTCTATTTTCTCTATCACCATTTTTTTATGTGTGTGGGGGGGGACAGAGCATCATTTATTTAGTGCCAATTAATAAATAAAATAAACTACCATTTACTGATGGATTAGTGAGTATTATCAGTGGAATAGATCATCCGTCCAAATTAATTAACACTGTCAACAACACCTGACGAATACATCATTCCTTAATCTGTAGGAAATAATCTAACAGAAGGCAAAAATTGCAAAAAGTAGAATCAGGCCAGTGAGAACACACAGCTTTCTGGAATAACTTGATTCTACCATCTATGTGCCCCACAGAGAGGCCACTGTATATGGGTGACGTGTAAGTGATGGTTTGAATTGTAAGTGTACCCCAAAGGACCAGATGCTAAAGGCTTGGTTGCCAACCTACTGAGTGAGCAAGAGGTGGTGGCACCTTTGTCAATGGCACCCAGAGGAAGAAAGTAATAGAACTGAGGGTGTCTCCTTAGAGGAAGTCCCTCCCTCTGTCTTTCGTTCACTTCCTGTCCACTGGAAGGTAGTTTGCCTCTAACAGAAACAAATGACCATGGAATGAACCTCTCAACCCATGAAGCAAAGCAAATACTTACTCCTTTTTAGTCATTTATCTCAGACATAGCCCGGCAACGGAAAGCTGATTAACAGAAGGAGTATATAAGAGAAAGAAAGTTTGTCCTGATAGATTTGCAGTACAGTCGAAGAGACAAACTCTAGGTAAAATTTTTAAAAAGCTTTAATAATAGTATAAATTAAGACAATGATTCAAATGAATCAATTCTAAGACCTTGCCCTCCTTGTTTCCACTATATTTCTAAGTCTCATCTGATATAGTCTGTGCCCAGTAATGTGATTAAGAAATAGAAGATTTGGCCTAAGCAGCAAAAGAAATGACCCATGAGAAAGCAGACTATTCCTTCCTTCTCTACTTCCTCCCTGGTCCAGTCTCTGAAACTTGGGTCTTTTGGGGGTTGTCTGAAAGCGCACCTAGGTTTTCAAGCATGAGTCCTACACTTCTCTGCATTTTCACCTTGCTCTGAAGAGACAGGTATTCCTTGAGATTCCAGAAAGAGCCCTAAGCCCAGAATCAAAGCCATTTCTTAAAATTCTAGTTCTAATGCCATGGGGAGATTGTTCAGTACTCCAAGTCTCAGTGTTATCTGTAAAATGGGGTTTGTTTCAGAAAACATTACCTGCAAGTGTGTCGAAGAGAACAGACAACACAGCAGTGCTCAAGGCGAATGGTCGGGTGCGCACTCACAGCAGGTGCTCCCTGCTTGGAGTTTCTCAGAGTAGATCAGCCCCATTTGTTTCCTCCACCAATAAACATGCTATGGGTTTCTAATATGTGATCAGATGCTTTGGTGACAAGTGACAAGTGCCAAGTCTGTGTGCTATTCGCTATTGCTAGTTATTCTTTTCAAATTACCTCTCTTTTAGTAGTTTTCTTTTCCTCCATTGGGAAAATAGTTAAGGATGTGTGTCATGTCTGCTTGTTTAAACTTTATCTATTTGCAATATTTTGGAATGAAGCCCAACCCTCCCTGGGCTTCATTATACCTCACGATTCCCACAGTGGGTGTTCTTTCAAGGCATGTAAGTCAGCACAGTCTCCATGAAATTCTTTCTTGGGCTTGATAAAAGAGACTTTAAATATGTGTGGACTTCATAAAGTCTGGCTTTCAGGCTGTCATGGGAGGCTGGTTCAGTAAGGATGAATCAAATAATTAAGAATGGGAGTTTCCAATAGTCGAAGGGGTGACGTGGTAATAGTAGCACAGAATGATCATGAGGAACCACACACAGAGCACCCCAGACTCCTCTGCCACCCCAAAAGACCCCTCCTCATTTGGCAGCCACTGAAAACCAAACACATAATAGGCTACTATCTGGTCAATAATCCCTGCCCAATTCAGTCCCCTAGTTTGACCAAATAAAGGCAGATACATTTTTTTTATGTTTAGATACAAAGAGTAACTTTCTAGTGGATGATTAATTCCAAGTGGGGAGTGTGAGTTTTATTGGTAACCAGTGGGTAATAGCAGATAGGTGCTCAAATGTTCCCTTTACGCTATTAATTTCTGGGTAATCACCTATTAATGTCTGTTACAATGGAAAAGCCAGAGCTCTTCCTATCCCAAGGAAGCTAATGTATCCACCAGCATAGAACAGAGTTTTGTAAACATTTTCTGGGAGAGCTTTTGGGAAATCATTGATTATCTCATGATTAGTTCCTAGTGGCTTCTCTCTTAATTTACATTAATATTAGAAAAATGAGTACTCCTTTTAAAAAGGTGAAAATGTACAAAATGATATGACTTTTCAACTTCTCCCTTTTCAAATATCCATCTTTTCTATGGCATGATGAGAGAAAGAAGAAAGGGACTAGATCTGTTGGAAAGTATAGTATTGAAAGGAACCCTAGTCAGCACAGGCATGTGGGGGTGGAGGGCTGCTACATCATATGACCTTCTTCATACACTTGGTGAAATTGTCCTCTAAGATTTCACAGTACACAACCTGTATGCTATATACACAGTGGTCCTATCTACAGGGTATCTGCATGGGAAAAGAAGGTATTCCTAGCCTAGGAAAATACTCCAATGCCCTGTAAGCTAGCGTAACCCTAAGGAGTCAAGGGGGAAAGTGTGTTTGCTGACTATCATAATTACTCAAAAAGTTCTATAAACACAAGTGACTGAGAATTGTAAAGGATTTGATTCTGTAATCACAAGAGAGGAAAATATTTCCATGCGACTGATCTTCAGACAAACAAAGCCACAGCAGGGATGGCTAAGAAAACAGATTTCCTATCTTCGTACTCACACACCTGGTGAAGCAGATCAGCAAGCAAAGAAAACACCCACCAAATGTCCATCGGCGAAACACATTGGGAAGTGTTGCTTCCCCTTTGGATGACTTTAAAACCACTAAGTAATGTAGCTTGCTTTTGTTTCAACCTTAAAAATGAAGTTGTTCTCTTCACCATTTGGGTGTTTAAGGACCAGGAGGTTGGAGGAGAGAACAAAGGATTTCTAGCTGAACAGATAAAGGAGATTCTTTAACCTCAGTGGCGTGACCAAGCTTCATTCATGTATAAAGTTTTTAACCAAAGTACCTCAGCATGTTATAGAAAGTCTACTTTGGTAAGATGTTAAAAGCAAGCTCTTTGGAAAACTGCAATGAAAAGGACAGGGACATTTTAGAGCCAATTAATCTTAATTTGGATGTTTGGGAACACCCTGCTCCTGTCCTCCCTAGGCCATCCCTCTTCAAGGACCAGTATGTTGAGTTGCGGAATACATATGCAGTGACTACTTCCCTCTAGGCCACACCTGGGCACCCGTGAGCCTGGAATTCCTTGTCCCAAGTGGTCCAAAGCCAGCTTCCAGGGCCTGTGCAACTCTTTACCCTCTCAAAGGGAGACCATAGCACAGGCAGTGGGTGCACCCAGCCCTGGAGATGGCCACAAGCAGTCACTGGACGATGGATGTGGATAAAAATAGATAAGCAATCTGGATGTCCACGCACATGGCAGGTATTCTTCGGGTCACTAGTCAAGCTAAGGCAAGAAGATAAAGCACAAGCCTGGAAGATAGGAGTGTCTCTTATCCTAGACTCATCGATGTTAAAGATGGTCCTGCATTGGAATAAATCAATGATTCAAATGAGTTATTTAGTAATACCAAGAAATATTTAGCCGCAATACCCATAGGAACCACTTAACTTATTATGCAAATCGTGCTGAGTATGAATGGAAATTTAACTAGACGGATACCAGCTCAATAGACAAGATCAAGTCTTCTCTGTAAATTGGGATATCAAGCCAACCCAGTCACACCAGACTGTGGACTTCCTTTAAAAGATCCCTCACTATCACTGATCCCACAGCTCCATGAAGAATTGCTATCCACTAGCAGACAGGGATTTTCCCTGTTGGGTTTTTTTTTTCCTCTAAGTAGAGTGTGTTTATGTTTGATTCACCCAAGAGGTAAACAAAACCTCATTCTTGTCATGTAGAGCAGATTCTGGGCGTGTAACAGAAAGCATCATCTCTAGCTCCAGCTTCTGTGGTTTTCTTCAAAGCTTGTTCAGTCTATTAAATTTGGAGCTTGGCATCCTAACTAAATGGCATAGAAAATGAGAAATGTAAAACACCAGAGAACCGTACAAAACATACCAAAGAGAGTTGGATATGAGTGCAGGAGGTAGAAAATCAAAGTCAAATAAGGAGCAGCACTTTAAAAGGAAGCACTGCAGATGGCCTTTCCTAGAGCCAAGCAGCACTGAGCCCATAAATATAGGATTTAGTCCAAACCAGCCAGTACTTTCCAGAACCTCCTGCCCTAGAGGAGGGAGTTTCTGGGAAAGGCTAAAGCCAAGTCCTTGGCACTTGGTTAATGTGTCTCCCATCTTGCTTCTTGGCAAATTCCAGTAGTCCGATCATATCTTATAATTTTTGAAGAACACACTCACACAGACACACACATGTGCTGTGTTCCTACAGCGATTCCAGTCCATCCGACTGTCCATCAGCAGTTCTCCAGCCAGCTCACACATCAGTGTTACCCTGGGAGCTTCCCTAGCATGGATATTCTCAAGCAGCACCCCGCAGAGCTTGACTCAGGAAGTCCCAAGTGAGGCTGGGACCTTTCTACCCTTGGTAAACAACCCAGATGACTCTGAAAACAAAAGATCCTAACCCCCGAAGGAGTTACTAGAGCAGCTGAGGTCTGGGGGCTCCGTCCAACGAGGACACAGTCATGTACGCCATGCTCTGTTTGTCCCTATCACTCCAATGGGCAATCTGAAGATGCACTGGCCAACATCAGGGTGACAGCACACAACGAGACGAACAATTTTCCTTTCCTTTCTGGCCAATTTCCAATCCACTTCTAGTTCCAGCATGCTCTGAAATGTCATTCTGTTTCACAAGAAACTATTTGAATTACATTAAGAAATAAAAGAAGGAAAAAGACATATTTATGTATATATACATAATAGTTTGTATAATTGTACTGCTGATTTCTGCTGATCTATTAAAAGGATCAGTTAATGCTTAATTTTTTTCTTTTATTTCTAATTTCTTATAACATTTTTTACCTATTTTGCAGGTAACCTAAATAATTTGAAGATAACATT
>PVKN010015843.1:0-18249 GCA_004027915.1 Capromys pilorides
CACAAGGACTGTTGGAGGGGACAGGTAGCAGCCCATGGACAAAAACATCTGATCTCTGGTGATTGGAGGAGGGACAGGAATGGAACCACAGCTGACAATCTTCTTCACACTCCTCTTTCTCCTGCTGTGTGCTCTGGGTCTCCTGGCCAATAGATTTGGGTTCACTGTGCTAAGGCTGAGAGGTGGGGCCTACGGCATGCATTGTTCCTCTTGAACTTGATTCTCACTGTCTTAGATGCCTCTTATCCATCATGGTAACATGAAATTCACTATTTCATACCTCTGAAACATCACAATGTCAATTCCATGCTCACTTTTTCTGGTGTAGATTTTTCTGTTGACGTGGTACCGTAGTATTTTTTAGGAGTATCACAATAGGGATCTCATAATATTTCTGCAGTTCTAAGGGTAGAGTTTCAAGAGTTTTACCACGCAGCTCAGACTCATAGTGATCCTCCTGACTTCTGCCTCCCTAGTGCTGGGGGTAGGCATGCACCACCACACTCGGACTCCATCGCCAGCTCAGTGTGCCCTGCCAGGAATTGAATCCTGGCCTCTGTGCTTACCTAAGCTTAGTCTGTTGAGCTCTACCACCAGCCCTAAGAGTAGAGTTTCAAATACATGAGCAAAGTCAAAAAAGGCTTCAGTGTGTTGAAAGGGAAAGAGCCTGAAAAAGTTATCTTGGGGATACCGGAGGTGAACTGGGCCTATGGGTGGCTAAAAACAAAGTATTTTAACTTGGAAGACATCAAGGAGGGAGAAGGGAATGTGGTAACAGATGCCATTCCACTTTATCATCTCTTGAGGGAGGCAAACAGAGGCCAGATGAGATTCTGCCTTAGGACAGAGTTAATGGGTGCAAGTGCAAGTGCAAGTACTGGGCAGAAAGATAGAGGGTAAAGAGTAGGGAAGGAAAGGAGGCCTCCGCTGGCATACGAGAAGGAAAAGGAGCCCAGGGTCGACAAGCACGTGGAGGTGTGGGACAGAGTCAGCAAGATGAAATTTAGGTGCAAGGACAGAATCAGTCAGTTCCATGTACACATGGTAAAGAGGGACATCTTGAAAACTGGAACAAGATTGACAGAAAATCGAGAAAGTAAAAGAGAGCCTATGTATGAGTCATTATCAACCACTTACAATTGCAATAGAGAAATGTCTTTAAGTGCCAAATTTTCATAGTCTTATGGTCTATGCTTATATTATCAATTGTCAACTGTGTAACAGAAGCTGTTTTAATTGAATATTTCCTCTCTTTGAGAGAGGATTTTGAAACTTTTCATGACTCAGAAGAGAGGCAAGTCTTTGGGTGATTGGAGGCCCAATAGAGTGGGTGAGAACTTGAGACAGTAGGAAAGGAGAACAAGAGAACAAGAGAAAGTTGGGGCCTCCTGTGTGCTAGTATTCTCAGTCACAGTGGCCAGCAGCAGGAGACCATTATCTTGCATATGCTGAAGGGTCAGGCCAAAGCCACTATTGCCCTTAGCAGACAACCTAGGATTTTTAGCCACATGGACAGAGGAAAAAAGCAAACTCCTCCTGGGGAGACTTATAGCTCCTCTAAATCCTAGGACAGGAGACAAGCAGAATCTTGGCTTCATGGGCAGGCTGAAATACATAGTGAGTTTAGGGGTGGCCTGAAATACATGTTGAGACCCTTTCTTCTTTTCAACTCCTTTACCTGAAGAATAGGAATATGAAAATGAATTAAAATATTAAAATGACACAATGGCAACAATCATGAATATGAAGAAATGTGTTATACACTGAAGA
Source organism: Capromys pilorides (assembly GCA_004027915.1). Classification (NCBI taxonomy): domain Eukaryota; kingdom Metazoa; phylum Chordata; class Mammalia; order Rodentia; family Capromyidae; genus Capromys; species Capromys pilorides. The sequence goes on from PVKN010015843.1 coordinate 1,771, forward strand.
AGAGAGGTCATCAAACCCTGAGTGTACAGTAGGGGGTTCCGGTTGGATACAAAATGGATCTAATTATTAGAACTCTGCCAAAAGCACAGGTTCTGATGTGTCCAATATAATGGAAAAGGGTTAGGATTTGTAGTGTACTGAACACAGGAGAAATGCAGTGTAACAGATCAGTTCTTCCACTTCCGGTCAATGCCAGAAAACTTTTGAAGACCTCAGGATTTGTTTCCTGAGAAAAAAGTATTTCTCTAGCAGATAAAATACTTTTTGGAAAATGGTGGGAGCTCTAGTGCTGATGAGATTTTAATTAAGCAAATATCATCCCTTATGACACTTGGGAGCCCAGTAGCTTTATCATCTCTTCCCTCCCTATCCACTCTGAAGTGAGCACTGTCACATGATATAATTCATTGCCAGTGTAAATCCATCTCACACTGATAAGATCACCCAGAAAGGACAAAAATCATCCCTCGAAGTTTTATCTACACAATGGCAAGCAAGTCCACAATTATAGCCTTTTTTAATTTACATAAACAGGTTGTTCTTATACCTCCAATATTAAAGTACTAAGTAATATATTGAATGCTAAGTTGAGAGAAATATCTAAGAACATAAAATAATATGTTAAAAAATAAAGTGTGTAGGTTTTGTTTCTTGGGAGCTGTAGGAAGCTAGCAAATTGATCAAATGTGTGTAGGTGGAACTAGGCCTAAAGCAAACAAGCTACCTTACTCCTGAGATAAACATCCTGTTTGGTTAAGGTCAGCTATTAGTCATTAGGCAACCTTGTGTCATGTGTTACAAACTTTGCAAAAGTATAAATAAATGTATCTTTTGTTGTGGTTCATGTTAATCTTGCCCATCAAGTGGACCAGTGACCACCTAGCCCAGCTTTTGTCTTCTTGTCTATCTTTCTCATTCCTGCCAGAGTTTCTCCCTGGGGTAGAACCTATCACAGTGAGACCAAGGGATTCCTACATTTGACACCCCATCAGGATCCCCGGCAGGCAGGAGATAAGTGTGGATGGAGGAATCACTTCCAAAGAGTGCACATAAAGGAGAGACGTGGGTTGGTTAGAGCCAGCAATAGTCTGCACAGGTGGGCATTGGCGCTGGCACAGTAGGTGTAAAACTTGGGGATGGAGGCTCACTAGGGCCAGGAATGGGCTCAGCAAGGCCGGAGGGATAAAGGAGCATGAAGCGAGAAAGAGGCTTGAGAGAAGCCTAACATGGAAATGTTCAGTTGAGTCAACAATGGGAAAAACAGTTTCAAGAGCCATAGATGTTGATAGATGTATGTTGATATATATAGGAGTGCTTGCTGCTCTTTGGGTTTTTCTATTTGTGCTACTTTCTAACACCATTGTAAAGAATTCAGTGTGGAGTCTGTTTTACAATCAAGTTCCAAACAGGACAAGGAGGGTAGAGCAAAGGTACAGCACATAAAGTTGAAAACTCTCTAGCGTTGTGTAATTAGATTAAAAAAAAAAAAAAAAAAAAAGATAAAGTTCTTTTAAATTGTGAGCTTTTGGTTCCAAGTAGCACAGAGCTGCTGGGGGAGGGGGCACAAACCGGGCCTTTGTGCTTGAGTCTTGGGCAGACCTAACTGGGGTTCCCAAGCTGCCTGCCAATCCATTTACCCCCTCCAGCCACAGAGGTTGGTGCCTATCACCAACTGCAGTCTTATGTGCCTGGTGCTAAGTAGGAGGCCATGACTGTGGTACACTGTGGCCTTGGCATTGGCTATGCACGTGGCTGGCATCACAAATTTGTTGGACTCAAGAGAGTGTCTATGTTTAAAATCTGGGCAAAACCAAAATACTCAGTGGGTTTTATGGAGCTACAAGCCACAATCCTGGCCACGGCAGCTCAGGAAAATTTTGCCGAGTCACAGATGGAAACTAAGTGATAGGGCTTCATGAATCCATACCTTTTATAACATTAAAATGTGCTGTTGCTACTTATGGCCCTACTGCTTCCTTTACCTTGAGTTTAGTGGAAGTGCTAGGACAACAGAGTATGGCCTCAAATGATTGGAACAGGATTTTCTTTTTTGGCTAGCTCGACCTGGGTTGAGGGCGGGTCTGTTGTGGCTTGTGGAGCTGGGGATCAAACTGTGATCTCCTGTGCCTTACTGAGTTTGCCCAAACAATGGCTTTAAACAACTGAGCTAACCCGGAAGCCCTCGCCCCAAATGATTGGAAAGGAGTAGCTAAAGCAAGTTTGAATCCAGGAGACTATTTATTGTGGAATGGAGATTTCTTTCAATATTGCAGGAAACAGGGAGCTCGAAACGGGGTTCACAACTTAACCTTACAGAAGATTTGCTAATTGTAAAGGGTGCTTTTGCTAGCACAATCAATTGACCTTTACATTGCAACTATGTTAGCAAACTAAGATGGCTGCGATTCCTGCGCAGGCTTCTAGGCAAGGCCCTAAAGTTTCCAAGATTTTGCTGCAGGCTTGTTGCAAGCTACACTAATAACCTGAGAAGGTTATTAGTGACAGGGAAGCTATTGATTTAATAGTTCAACAATTGGCTTTTGAAAATAAATTAAATGGTGTAAAGAGGCTTTAAGCGATCATAAATAGTAGGCTACACTACCCGAGATTGTTATGGGTTCTCAAACAGAGGCCAGACCAGAGTCCAAATTAGAATTTAAATTTGAGCCTTTAATATCGAGCTCTGGGATTTCCTGATTTCAACTCATGCAGGAGAGAAGACAGAGAAGCGCGTCGAGTGACAGAGAACAGGGTTTTTATACAGAAACTACTTTCCACTTAGCACATACTGATTTTTGAAATTAGTCATTTGTAACCTACTGATGCATACAGGCACAATTTACAAATTACAATAGATCGAGTACAAGGTCTAAATGAACTTCCTCCGATCTTTAGCAGAATGAAATCATTAACTACATTCTCATATAGTTCAACAGGTAGTCAGGCCTAAACTTAATTATCACTTACTATATAGGGGCTGATTGTTTTAGGCACCTATACAGCAACATGAATCACTTTGACTTAGGTTAGTACAATCCAACACATTCGGAGGTCATCAGCTTTTGATCCACACAAATACCATGTCCTATTACCAAGAGCAGTTATAAAAACAACTCATCAATCTCGGGGAATTTCCCGGACATGTGGGCTTAAAGTTGTAATTTTTAAACTATTGAATAGTCTTGAATGCCCTGTTGCTAATTCACAAAAAAGTTACCTCAGTGAGTCTGAAGTCTAAGTAACCCATCACAAGATGATTTAGATTTGTGCAGGTTTTGGCTCCTCATGTGTACAGGGAGCTGCCTTAGTAGCAGCTATTACTCAGGCTGTTCATCACAGTCTAACAAGGGGAAAAAGTGAGGTCATTTGTTTCCATTGTGGGGGCAGGGATATTTAGCCCAAAACTGTTCTGCTGCACCAAAGACAGTACAGCCTTTATCTGTCTCTTCAACAAAAGCTTCCAGTCCTTGTACTACATATACTAGGTGTAGATGAGGGCATCACTGGGCAAGTGACTGTCAATCTAAAACTGAGGAGGAAGGCCAAACCATTCAGGGAAACCTCCAATGGGGGCACCTTGGCCCTAGCAAACAATGGGGGTGCTCTGCCCTCCCCCACCACAAGTATCTCTGACCTTTGGGGAGTCACTACTGATACGAGGGGCTTGGATCTCAGTTCCTCCTCCAGATTCCTGTTGACTCCTGCCATGGGACCCCAAATTATTTCTACTGGAGTCTATGGATCTATGCCATGGGATACAGTGGGAATCTTGTTAGGTTTCAGTAGTCTCGTTTTCAACGGTCTCCAGGTTTTGCCTAGTGTAATTGATGCTGATTATACTAGAAAAATCACAGTTATTCAGTCTGCCCATACCATTGCTAAAATCATGCCAGGTATTCCTGTTGCTCACTTGGTCATTTTTCCCTTGGAAAAAAATTGGAAAATTTATTTATTTATTTATTTTTTGCAGAACTGGGGATCAAACTCAGGACCTTGCACTTGCTAGGCAGGCACTTGTGCCCCTGAGCTATCTCCCCGGCCCCCAAATTGGAAAATTTATTAAAAAAACAAAAACCAAGAAACAAGTCAAGGGTTTTGGGCCTCTTAATCCTTATTGTGTTCAGCAGATTAAACAAAATTGCCCAGAAATGAAGTTAACTACTGAAGAAAAAAGCACTTAAAGGGCTATTAAACATGGGTGTGGTTGTTTTGGTTATTGCTCAGTGTCACTGGCCTGAGCTGTGGTCTCTGGGTGTGACCACTGTAGATTTATAAGAGTGGGCAAATTTCTTATGCTAGTAGAAGTGCTAAGTTGCTAATATGAAGTGATGTAAAAGGCCATTCTATGTATTTTTCTCCTTGTGTCCTCCCCCATATACTGGTCAGTTTATCATCTCATGACACATTACAGGGTATGGGAACGTTTTTTGGCCAGTCCTAACTCCCTAGATGACGTGTGGAGATGGATGGAAATGACCACACAACATTTGTACTCAAAAGTGAGGAAGCAATAAAGCAATTTCGTCCTACGCTCGAGTGTATTTACTGCAGCAACATACTGTGTGGGAAAGCGCTGGGTTATAGAGGGGAAACACTGAAGTGATGAAAACACTGTCATATAACCAAGATTGTGGAGAAACCTAAAACTTTTCAAAAACCACCAAACTCATGAACCTCAGTTAGAGGTTTCCAAGGTAGCAGGGGGAAAGGTGGGTGGAGGGAACAGAAAATACTGATGTTTGTGTGTTGAGGTGGAGCAGGTCGAGCTGGTAGGAGCAACCTACAAGTCTCAGTCTGTTGGCTGCTTGGTGGGGGAGGGAGGGGCAGTGGGTGAGCCTCTGCTTCTTGTGACCTCTCCATAGGCCCTGGTGTGGGTGTGGGTGTGGGTGGGTGGGGCTTAGTGATGAGGACAGTGGAGCTGTGTGACATGGGGCCTGTGACCCTCCCTTGACCTGCTAGGCCGCTCTCAGGGCTCAGTTGCCTGAGAGCGACAGTGCACTTCAGATGTTGGAGAACCTTCTCTCGTTTCTGAAGAGCGTTAGTGCCACATGGCTAAGCCTCAGCTCCACCACGTGGGCCATGGATATGATCCTGGCCTTCGTGTGTGGACTGGGGATCTTCTTCCTCTTACTGCCCTTCCTCCCGGATAACCCTTCGCTACCACCACCACCACCAGCACCGCACCTGGGAAAGAAGAAAAAGTTTAGCAAGGTAAGAAAACCTCAGGCCAGGATGAACAAAGAATGCTTTTCTCTTTCCTCTTTTCTTCTTTTTTTCCCTTTCAAAATCAAAGGAGAAAACTGAGAGGGAAAGTGACAGGCAAGATGAAAGCATCCTTCCTTTACTGGTTTGCTTGATTAGTGCTTGGTGTTTCTTTTGAGGAATGGGTGTTGGTTTTTCTTTTTTGAGAATCAGACAGTGTGCAATCAGACATTGCACGTCAGTGGCCAAGGACTGTTTCCTCAGGAGAGCTGCAGATTTGTGCAGTAGCCCAGATTTGTGGGCTATTTGTGCAGCGCTGAGAGCGCTGGTTCCGGGACCTCTTCTTCAGGCAAGTTCTTCTGGCTAAGCACCTGCGATGTGTTGGGCTGATCCATGCGCGGTTTGCAGGATGAGTCTCCCCACAGAGCCCAACGTCTCCTCTGTCCTCAGGAAGCAGAATCCTTCTCGGCCACTGAGGGAAGCTTGTAGATCCCTTTGCTTTCTAATCACAGATACTGTTCTGTGAAAATTCGAGCACAATACAGCTTGCCTGGAAAATCTTCTGGGTTTTCCAAAAAGGAAAAGCAGAAGTCAGCTGAAGAAGAAACATGATTTGCTCAACGAGCATGTTGTGTTGTTGAAGGACAGCTATAGCACTGTCCAGGAGGAAGAGAGAGAACTGGGCCCAGTCCCATCTCGCTTTCTTGTCTCTCAGTACCACGTGGTGAAGAAGGAGTGGAGTAAGATCAGGAAAAGGAGCTGCACTCTGAAAGGTGAGGTTGGTTTCTCCTACCCTAGGGGTGACTTGACCTGGCTTGTGCTTGAGCAACTGGAGCCTCCCTGTGCGAGGCTGTCAGTGGGGGAGGCCTGAGAGCAGCTGTGGCAAGGACAGAGGATCCAGGGACCGTTTCTCAGCTCTGTGCTTGGCATGACGCTGTGATAGGCCAGGGGATGAGTGAGGTGCAGGAGAGGTGAGCAGGCGTTTGTGGGCCGATGCTGCCTGTCAGTGGTGGCGGGACCTCCAGGTGCAACTGCGACCAGCTGCTACCCTTTGTTCTAGCACAGACCTCCTGGATGTGCCCATTGCCTCCACAGGTAGGATGTGAAGAATAGGAGGGTGGGTGGCGCTGGAGTTGCCCAGTGGATGACAAAATGCCACCTCTCTATGACGTGGTATCCGTGTCACTGGCTCCATAGCTTTGAACAATGCATGCTTGGGCTCCATGGTTGAGGATCCCAGTTTTCCGAAGGAACACAGCCTTCAGCCTCCTGTGGGATGCCACACGTGTCCCTACTCCAGTGTAATCCTTCCACCACCCCTTTCCAGCTCGTGCAGACTCCTGGGAGAACAGAGAGGGCGTTGCAGACCCGACTTCGTGTCTCCCTAGGTGAGAAACGTCTCACATTTTTTTTGTGTGTGCTGCCCATGGGGTTATGATATGGTATGAGATGTGGGACTGACTGGGACAGAGTCTGGGGGAGAAGATCCCCTCAGTTTGGAATGGAGCCTGACTAGTGCTGTGGGTGCAGGGCCTTGGAGACCAGGTTGCCGGCACTGCACAGGTTTTCCTAGCAACTGTCTTTCCCTGCCTGTCATCCTGCCTGCCTGCGCACGTTGTCAGCTCTTTATTCAAGCTTATTGTTCTTATCCTCAGCCACCAGAGGAATGTGCTACAGGGCAGGAGATTTTACCACACTCTCCCAGACGAACCTGATGACACATCCCAATCATTGTCTACTCGAGCAGACAGAGGGAGGAGGCAGCATTCAGTGGACGCTTATGTCACCGAATCCTCATCCAATGAGACCCAGGCTGCTTCCACTGAGCACCTGCTGCCTCCGACCTCAATGGACTCAGCAGCTGACAAGATTTCTTCCAGTTCTCTGGGTTCCCTTGTACCTGTGAGGGCTTCTTCTCCACCAGAGCCCTCATGTCCTACAGGTTGCCTTTCACCACTGTCAATGTCCCGTTTCTCTTCCCCATCACCTCCCCCTGGTCCTCAGCCTACTCGGCCACCTCTGTCAGACCCCAGCCTGTCTCCTCCCCTACAAGAGTCATCACCTGGCCCACGCAGGCCTGTGTCATCACACTGCCTTCCACCTCCAACCACCAAATGCTCCTTGCCTGCCCTAGTCTCACATGTTTCTCTCCTTCCTCCCTCAAACTGTCCAATCTCAGACCTCCCTCAGGATCAGGAACCTCCAGTAGGCCCGTGCCCTGCTCCCTCCACAAAAGGTGAACCCCATGGAGGTCCAAGTATTCCCCAGTCTCCAGGGGCATCTTTCAGGGAATGCTCTGATCCCCTTCAGTTAGAGAATGGCACTTGCCATTTTCTCAATGCTCAAGCCACGAGGGTCCTGGAAGTAGTCATCACCAGGAAAGTGCAATTGAAGCTGTGTGACACCACTAAAGACCCAGGGCATAACATCGCCCTGAGTTCCTTGGTGAAGAGGTTCGTCTCAGCTGTCGAGGAACAGGACCCAGTCCTTCCGCAAAACTGCTGGAAAACCAAAGGTGAAACACAGCTGCTTCCTATTGCACAACAGCTCTTTGGATCCAAGATCTTTGGAGCCAGCTTACAATTGCAAGGGAGCCAGCTTTTCTGGGGCCTCCCAACTCTGCACAGTGAGTCCCTGTGGGAGAACATCCACGTGGCCGGCTCCTCCTTAGAGTTCTCCCCGATTCTATTCAATGGACTCTGTACTCATGTCCCTGCCGACTGTCAAGCCAATGTACCAGCAAACAAATTGGGTGTCCAGCACTTGGTTCCCCATGGGGTCCCACGACCAGCTCGGGCTCCATCCTTGTGTTCATCCCAGCCTACATCTCCTGAACAGATGCATACAAATGCTCCATCCTTGTGTTCATCCCAGCCTACATCTCCTGAACAGATGCATACAAATGCTCCTTCTCTGACAACTGGCCCTTGCCATTTAACTCCAACTGGGGCCCAGGAAGTTTCGAGGCCTGCAAGTCACAGAGGGAAGTTGCGTCGTATTTCCCCTGCCATTCAACACCTACAGCACACGTTAGTGAACCAGCCCAAGCAAAATCGAGTTTTCACTCCTACAGTCAAAGTGACTCAGCAAGTCTGTGGCCAACGTGACCACATACACAGGACCAGCCAGGAAAACAAAGCCACTGGCAAGATCCCAGAGTATTTTAGCTCCTCTAACGTCCAGAAACAGCTGGAGAAACAAGTTGAACACAAAAGCACGTGTGGGCTGCCACAGCAGGTCCATGTGTCTCCAACCAAGGCAGAAGGCCCACAGAGAAGGTGCACCAAGGACATCACTGGGCCTTCTCATGGTGTCGCCATTGGTTTTCAAAACAGTAGCAAGGACATATTGAAGACCTTGGCAGGCCACCTAGAGCGTTCCCACATAGAAAATTACTCCAGCAAAAACCTGGTGGGCAAGACCCCAAAACATCTGCCCAGGCCTCAAGAAAACTTCCCAGGGCGTGACATGGAATCCACCTCCACGGAAACATCTCAAGGGAAAGGGAAAGGGCTGGGACCCTTAGAATGTCCTGTGGCAAGTGGTGCACACAAGGCACAAGGAGAAGGCAGCACGGAAGTGTGCACAGGTGGGAAGGCTCAGGATACGTTGGGCAGAATCCCTAGGTGTGTGACTTTATCTAGTGACAACCATGGGCCCTTAGAGCCAAAAATCAGCAAGAGCCTCATTTCTGCTTCACCTAAGATGATGCAGAGCTTGGAGAGGCCCAAGGTGGGCCACAAGGAAGACAACCTTGAAGGACAGAAGGGAATGGGAGGGCGCAGTCACACTTCTGATAGCAGGAAAGTAGGAGACAGCATGGGCAGCAACGCTCTGTTGACAGGGAAGATATCAGCTCCTTCAAAACACACCCTTGAAGGCAGAGTCAATAACTGGGGACGGTACGTACTGTGCAGTGCGGAGCGAGCAGAGGCAGAAGCCCAGCCAAATGTGAAGGCCCCATCTGGCCCTAGCGAAGGTCAGAGGTCTGTGTCTCCAGGCACACCCTCCATGGACTACAGCAGCATTGCCTCCCCAGTGCTCAAGACCGCTGTGGGATGCATCCTGGAGCAAAAACCAAGGTCACACCATGCATTCCCTCCTTATGAAGCATGTAGGCAGAAAGGCCAACCCCAGAGACAGCAGTGGTCCTCCTACCAGAAGAACGCTTCCGGCATAGTGGGCACTGGGCGGCAGGCCGCACCACAGCTCCATAGAGCGAGCCATCCTGCCTTCCCACCCTCGGGGCCCAGGCCCCTAACAGGTCAGCTCCAGGGTAGGCCCATTGGAGCTGGAGCCCCACACCTCCCTCTTCACTGCCCCAAGCACTATACCGTTCCCAGGAACCTCTTCCCCACTGACTCCTACAGTGGTTTTCTGCTCTCCATGCTGGGGGAGGAGCCATGCTGAGCAACCTCTTGTGTCTCACACAAGAAGGCCTTGCGTGGCCTGAGTCTTCCTAGAGATCCAACTGTTTCTTCACAATAAACATCTTTTGTCACTCAAGAGAGTTTCTTCTGTCTGTGTTGTGCTGGGGCCTACCTAGGAGTGAGTGCTGGGTTTCCCTAGCAGTACCTTCAGGCCTGTGACTTAGGCAAGTCCCTTGTGTGCTGCAAACCTCCCTCCCTGAGCTCCTCAGTGAGCTGCCTGGCACTTCTTCTCACTCCTTCCTCCTGGAGGGCTTCAGCGTGGCCAGCAAAAGGTGCTGTGAGACACGCGTTCCCCAAACCGCCAGAGGCAGCACAACAACGTTCTCACAGCTGCTTCCTGGTGGGCACTGTTAGGAGCAAAGCAAGGAACTGTTGCATTTAATGTCCATTTCTTCTCTTTTATTGTGTCAGTTATTTAATTAGGTTCCTAATAAGAAATTTAGAACACCAATATATGCTGATAAATTCCACTGGTCAGAGCAGCAAGGCGTCGCAGGGAGCCCCAGAGCTGGTGCTGATAAACACCTTCAACTTTTGTTAAAATTTTTGAGCCCACTGCTTTCTGATCCACTTGTGCTGATCTGAAATCTGGTATCTCTCTTTGTTATTTCACCTTCCTGGCATCTGGGTTTCCACAGCTGCTGCTGCTTCAGCAAGCATCAATGAGGGGTTTGGGGTTCTTCCCTTTGCTGATAGCAATTTTGGTCCAGGTGGCAATGACAGATTTGTGGTGTGTTCTTCATAGAGGAACACGTAAATGTTGAGAGGCCCATTCACAAGTAGCAAGTCACTGGCCAACTGCTTCAGCGAGACCACTCTCTTGCCTTGTGATGCCCGGTAAGGATGATCAAGGTGCTCGAGGCAGAGATGCTAGCCCAAAGTTTCCTCATATGCTGACTGAAGAGTTTCTTGCCATGGCTCAATATCTTTCAGGGAACCTGTTCAGTTGGGTAGTATTTCTAGGCATTTTTCAAAGCTTAACCACATGGGTAGTTCAGTTCTTTTCCCCACCTACTGTTTTTGCGATAGTGAAAAGGCTCCTCTCCTTTTTCTTCTCAACCTTCAATTTAGCAGCTGTGTACTTTCTCTTGTACAAAGCCTTTCTGGAATACACAGCAGAGCAGGAGTGTCTGCCAATTCCTTTAACCAGGACAGGATTTTGGCTGCAGTGGTTCTGCAGCTTCTTAGACTTTTTTCCTTCAACTTACCCTTTTTACCTGTACCACAGGCAGCAGCCTTCTTGGCTTTGGGTATCTTGTGTTTAGTGTCTGGCTTCTCAGTTTTTGTGCCCACTATCTAGCAAGATAGGAAATAGCAACTGAAATTTCTTCAACTAGAAAATGTTTCAGTAGTAGGTAGCACATGGGGCCAAAGATGGTTTTGGCCACTTTGGGAGACAGCTCTTAGGAAATTTTTCTTCCTGAGCATCCTTACAAGGCCTGCAAAAACATATGGTACATGCAGCTGCCCAGTGCCTCTGCATGGAGAACAGGTTTGCAACACCATAGCAGCGACTCTGCATCTCTCTCAGTCACCACATGTGGCTCCATATAACTCATACTCCTTTCTAAAGCCATAATGCCCAGGAAACCAAACCTTGTGAGTTTGTTCAGCATACTGAGGCAGCTGTGACAGAACAATTAAAGACAAGAGTGAAATATAATTGAAAGATAATTTCAGAGGTGGAAAAATGATGGGAAAAGTACGATTAAAGCAACAGGGGCGTGTGTTTAGGAGAGCAGCAGTAATTTTATTTTTTTTATAATTTTATTACTTTTAATAAGAAACAATGAGACAGTTTCAAAACACGTTAGTAGGACAGCCACAATAATTAAGACAATGCATATTGTTGTCTTCCTAGTAGTTGTTCAGAGTACAAGATGCTGACATCTTAACTTTTCTAAACACTGTTGGTACAAATATTTCTTCTCATTGAGCCAAGAGAAAATAGGTGTATGCATATCCAATATTCCTTAATAGTAGCGGATTATCAGCAGAACTGGCATTGTTAGAAGCTGTTGACTTGAGCCTTTTATAGCTCAACATACTTATCTGGCTTTACTTTTTATGCCTTGAGGTTAAACTTTTCTGCTGAATGGTTAAGGCCAAGTTAAAGCAATATCTACATAACGAAACATGTAACTTTTGTAGCTGACTGTGTCAGTTAAACCCCTTCAGGATTTACCTTGAAACCATGTACAGCTTTTGTAGAACTTTTGTGAGTGTCAGCCATCTGGATGAGTCATGGCCGTTGCTTGACCAGTTTGCTCTCTGTGAAACCCTGAGAGAATGTTTTCTCTATAGGTGATTTAGGAGAGTAGTGGTTAATTGCTATTGGTGGTGGTGGTGTTCATGTAATAATTTAGAAAAATCTAAACATCTATCATATGTTTCATCCATCCCTAATAAAAGCAGGACATTTGATGAATGAATAAGTAAAGTGATTAGAGGTTGGGGAAGTATACATATGATGGGGAGAAAAATGCATAGTCAGCCAATAGGATCTGTTCCTATTTTGAATTATTAATTCAATATGACCAAAGGAACCCCTGTGTATTCATGAGATGTGCATCCCTGGATTCAAGGAGCAACATACAAATTCCTTCAAGTCATATTGCATCTGTAGTGCACATATGCTGACATTTTCTTCCATTATCTCCTAAGTAACACAATACAACACACATGATAATAAATTAAAATGAATGAGATGATGTAAACTTTGAATTGGGTATTCTACATGTTCTAGAACAAAGGAGGATATTCAGAACTCATGTGGAAGTATATGTCATTATACATAATGTATATGATCTTGTGAAAATCATGGTATAAGTTATGTTCAGGAATGAAGGCCAAAGTGTTTGTATTTATCGTATAATGGCAGTAGGTTTCCCAGGACTAGTATGACTCATTTCACTGATGAACATTTCATGATAGCCATACCTTAAAAGGGTACACTAACACTTGAAAGAAATTTTTAGCTAAATGTATAGAAACATATTTGAAGGATCAAAGAGAAACTATTGAAATAGATAGGTTGCAAAATATATTCCTTCAAGAAGACATTCTTTAAATTTAGCTAGCAGAGTATGTGTCCCACCAAAAACAGCAATTCAGCCCCTGGTGTTAGGACAGGTAGAGCCATGGCAGGAGCCCAGATCTAACAGCAAAGCATAGGACACATTGGTTCTGTGCCAACTCTTTCTACTGGTTGGTATAGCTCCATGTCTTGTGGGATACCGTCTGGTGCCAGCTCTCCACACACATGAAAGGGAATAACAGTGAGTGACCAGCAGTCCTCAGCAAGAACTCCAGAAACCCACATCATTAGGGACACCAGTAGCTTTTCCTATTGCAGATCTTTGGTCTGGCTAAACGTGATTCCTGCTGAAGATCTACCCAGGCTCCATCTGCTATGATCTCCTCCAACCCTAGGACAAATGCATAGTGTCACCATGGACCTTCAGGTTCCAGTGTGCTTCCCACTGAATGACAGCTGCTGTATGAGTACACAACATGATAAAGCTTGTGCCTACCGAAGATGATCTATGATGACTCCCAGAGCTGACCCTTACTTCCAATGGGGAGATAAGAGGTACAAGGAGAAAGAAAACTGGCTACAAAAACACTTAACCAACCCCCCCCCCCCATTTCCTATAACCAACTTAAGAAATAAAAATGATATAGCACTGGCATAATGATAAAAACAGATCACTGGGACATTGTAGAGAGCTCACAAAGAAGTTGACAGATCTGCACCTGCCTGGTCATTTTCCAGGATTCCAGGAATAGGTAGCAAGAAAGGATCATCTGTAATAAGTCATGCTGAGAAAGTTGGGTATCTCTATGCGTAAGAATGAAACTGAACTCCCAAGTTACAGCACATGCAAATAGTATTAAAAGACTTGAAGGTAAGACCTGCAATCATAAAAGTCTTATAAAGAATGTTAGCAAAAACATTCCTGATATTGGTGTTAGCAGTGCGGATTAGGATGTGACAGCCAAGGAAGGGCATGAAAAGTGAGTACAAAAATGATTCCATTGGGGCCAGCGAGATGGTTCAGTGGTCTAAAGCGCCTCCCTAGGAAAGCTCAGGCAACTGCAGGGACTGCGGTTCGATCCCGGCACCACATGCTGCACCAGCCCCACCACCAGGGCAGGCTGGGCCAGCCACAAAATAAATAAATAAAGAAACAAACAAACACAACAAGCAAACAAATAAATAAATAAATAAAATAAAAAAAAAATGATTCCATTGATTGAGAATTGTTTTTTCAAATATTACAATAGAAAAAAGGTCTATGTGTGTGGAGAAATATATAAAACACATTAAATGATTACTAGGAAAATGAGGCAAGGTACTTACAAAAATCAAAAGAAAAAATACAGATAATTTGATTTTGAAAAGTGAACAAAGACACAGAATAGAGTCCTCTCAAAAGCAGGCAAATGGGTGGTAGATCTGTGCAAAGGTGTTCAGCATCACTTAATCACAGAAATGTAAACCCAGAGCACAGTGAGATGTTATCTTACAATGATTAGGATGGTCATTAAGACTAGACAAGTGCTGAAAGGCAGGGGAAGAAATCCTTGCATATCGCTGGTGGGATTTTAAACTAGTACAGTCATAACAGACAATAAGATCATGATACCCAATGAGTTTGAAAGGGAACTTCCTATAATACAGCAAACCCACAACGGCACGTTTGTCTTTCTCTACGTGGTCTTTCTATAACAGTAAAAACTGTGTAATCTATAAAGAAAAGTTTTATTCCAGTTAATGTTTCTTAAGTCCAAAATCATGACACCATGTGTATGTCTTTCTTATGATATCCTGCAGCAGAAAAGCAGGACTGCTTGGAGGAGAATCACACATACATTAGACAGGAAGGTGAGCTAGGTTTGCTTTCTCTTCTCAATGCAACCATTCCAACACTGGGAGGCTGGGAACTCATTCATGCAAGAAAATAGCTCATTCCTCTTGATGTCCTAATGTGAGGGTCAATCTGAACAGCATGAGAGAGTCCTAGCAGAATGGTGAAGCTCAGAATGGTGAAGCTCACTTCGGGTTGTCTTCAGGCAGGACATGAGCCCTGGTCTTGGGGTTCACGTCTTGTCTCTGGGTTATTCTCAGTTGTGCTTCCCTTGCCCTCTGCTCTGGTGTCTTCAAGGTAAAGCTTTTGTCCCCAAAAACCCTCTGTCCTGGTGCTTCTACCTCATATCTAGCCAACTCTGGACTGAGACATGTGAAACTGGGAACTAAAACCAAGCTCTCCTGAAGGTAGTAGTGCCACATATTTTGGCCTAGGAATGTGAAACTTTGCTGTATGTCTAGGCATTGCTTACATTTCTCACCATATTTCAAAATAGGACTTTGAGTGAGAACAAAACAGATTTAGATCATAGTAGCATATGTCCAGGAGCCATCAAATAACCATCCCCAAAGGACATCTACCCTTCCACACCCAGCACAACATTATTCCCAGTGGCCAGAGGTGCGAATAATCAATGAATATCAACAGGTGAATGCACAAAGAAAAACTGACCTCAGTACACGTAGAAGATTATTCAGCCTTCATCACTAGAGAGTACTGTGTGAGAGAGCATGCGTGTTCCTTGAGGAGCTCAAGCTAAGTGAAATATTTACACCCAAAAAGACTGTGTGAGCTCACACATATGGGAAACCTGAAAAATCCCAAGGCATAGAAACAGAATGAAAATGTAGTTAACCGTGCTGGCATGAGTGAAAGACATCGCAAGATTTTGTTCAAGTTCAAACCAAATTTCAGTCACTCTGAGCACGTAAGTTCCATAGGCGTAAGGCTTGCACACCAATGGTAATACGGTAAACATCAGTGCATCATACACTTCAATTTTCTTGAGATGTTAGAACTAACAGGTTTTCACCAGACAGAACAATTTTATTTTTGGGTAGGGCTTCCTTACAAAGTGCATGCTGGGTTTGAACCAGCTAGGGAGCCCAGGATGGCCTCAATCTTGGAGTGATCCTTCTGCTTCAGTTTCCTGACTGCTGGGACTACAGGCCTGCTCCATGACCTCTGGCTCACACATTCAAGCAACTGAAAGTAGTAACTATGGAAGGAGATGTCCACATGGATACGATTTTGATGCTCCTCATACATAGCGGTTGAGAGCAGAGAGGACACACACTTGCATTCTAAGGCATGGTAGAGAAGTTCAGGTGTTCCCATGGGTCCTGGCATTGATCCTTTCTGTTCTCTCTTGGAGAGATAGATCAGCAGGACCATGACTCAGTTCACCTAAGTTCAATCTGGTAAGGGGATCCAATGTCTTTCTCATGATTTTACTCACCAGATCTTCTATCATAGTTGTCCCAATCTTTTATTTTAATTATCTGAAGAGGATACAAAATAGTTTAAAAACTCTAGATACACAAATATTATAAACTATACAGCACTTGGGCAAATCAAACAATAGGAATTTAGCAATGGATTCTGTATTGAATAATGTTGTCTTTCAAGGTGCTGAGAGGCTTGCTAGTCCACTGCCCCTGAGGCACCCCTGGAACCAGGATCTCAGGCCACCACTAAAACACACTGTCCATAAAGTGGCAGTGGGGACCGTATGGGCAGAAAACCATGGTGTGAAATGGGCAGCACAGCTTCTTATTCAACTTGGAGTGGTGCATGTAGCTGCCAAACCAGTGGAAGCCCATGTACAAACAGGCCCTTCTTGCTGCACCTGCCCAGTTGAGATTGTTGAAATTACTACAATAGGAACTTACAAAATTGGCAAAAAAAGAAAAAGAACACATGAATAAGAAGTAAAAAGAAAGTTATAAGAAATGGAAAAGGAGCCACAGCATTCC
>PVKN010015844.1:0-18238 GCA_004027915.1 Capromys pilorides
TACATTGCTTCCCTTCCCATTCTCTCTCCCATGATTAATCACAGATATTTTCTGTAGTTAAAGCATATTTTCTGAAAAGATATACAACAGCTTATTCAGTTAACCAATCCCCTTCTTGGCATATTTATAATTATTATAAGCAGTGCTACAGATCTATGACTATTTACTAGGAATATATTCAAAGAAGTAGAATCATAGGGTCAGAGAATATGAACATTTTGTTATATTATGCTAAATTGGCTTTTCAAATAATTATGCTCATTTACATTTCCATAAGTAGCACATGAAATATCAATTTTGATTCATCTTAGCAAGCACCGAGTACTATCACATGTGTAAAGTGTTGTTAGTTATGAATGAATGAAGGAATGAATGAAAAGAGCCATTTGGAAAGCATTATTGTCTCCCAGAGATGCCACCATTGCAGTCCCAGTCTCCAGTGCCAGTCCCCCTGGCTGTGTGAATGTGTGTGTGTCTTGGGCTCTGGGGCATTGAAGCCAGAGGGCTCACTTCCAGACCATGTCAGTATGGCTTTAGACTTCAGCCAAGTCTGTGAAGTGACCATGCAGCCAAAGTAATCACCGTTCCTTGGGCCAGAATAACGTGCTCCTCCCTGGCTGCTTGGATCAATACTGTACTTACTGCAGATTAGCTAAATGAGCCAGCGCAGCTGGGAATGAGTTTCCAGAGACAATTACTAGGGCAAATGCGGCCATATTTTAGTGGACACCACATGCGTGAGCCTCTTTGCAAATATCAATATATATTTGCTTGCCTGACAAAAATAGATCAGACCTAAGTCAGAAGATTAATCCAAATGATTGGACTGTAAGTGATCCTTGTTGCACAAAGTGTGTTGAAACCTTGACCTTTTCCGTGGTTGTTATTGTTCAGATTGTGCTGGAAATAGCCCAAAGCAGACTGTGCTTGGTGTATGCTGTTGTCTGCAAGTTTATTGTGAGTAGGAATAGTAATGCTGCTGTTGATGATAACCACTCATATTTGCATAGCATTAGCTTACTTGATCTTCATCATAACTTTGGAATGTTCCATAACTGCTCATTTAATAAATTAACACCTTCATTTAGCAAATAATTGTGGAGCGGCCTTTATATACTTAACATTGCCCTAGGTGCTGGGCAAACAGTAGTCTTTTTTTCAGTGAGTTTACAACCCAGTGGGGTAAAACTACAGTAAACAAGGAAAAGTGCAAATGGGTAAGTAATGACACACTGAGGCCAGGGCTACAAGGGCCACCAGAGACCCTCAAAGGACCTTATACAGGAGAAGGAAATAATCCGATTCACATTTATAAAAGATCCCTCTAGATCCTGGGTAGAGAATGAGAGATATTTTATGTTCATTTGATAGCTGCCTCCAGAAGAATAATGAATGTAAGCAGATGGGCTGGCAAGGTGGGGGCTTGGGAGGTCCTCTGCAGAACTTTCTTTGTTGCCACAGCCTGCCAAAGTGGTAGACTTTGCTCTGCATTTTATCTGATTCTATATCTCATCTCACAGTTGCTCTATCTCTTTGCCTATGGCTTGATTTTTGGCCCAGTAGAGTGGAAAGGCAAAGGATAGAGAGGAGAAAGAACTGAGAAATTTTTATGTTTATCAATCTGTTGTCTTAGAGCTGGAGCCTCTAGCATTTTTTCTTTCTTTTTTTTTGCCGGACCAGGGTTCGAACTCACAACCTTGCACTTGCCAGGCAGGCACTTGTGCCACTGAGCTATCTCCCTGGCCCCTTTAGCATATTAGTTTTCACTCCAAAGAAAAGCAAGGATTCCTCCTTGCTGTACCATGGGACATGGTGAAGTGTGGCTCTACTCTCGGGGCTGCCTTTCCCTCATATGACTGGTGTTGGCCTAGATTCAAGGGTAGGTAGGACAGGTGGTCTGAAGTTTTACTGTACTTGTTTTTCTGTTGTTTGTTTTTAGTACTAGGAATTTAATCCAGGGCTTTCACACTGAGAGATAGTACATCCCCTGTTTTTAATTTAATTTAAGCTTTATTTTGAGACCTGGTTTTTCTAAGTGGCCCAGAATGGGCTTTCATTTGCAGTCTTCCTGCTTCAGCCTCCCAGAGTGTTGGGATTACAAATGCGCTGCTTGTACCTGGGTTCTTGAGATTAATGCCTGGCTTGTACCTGTGTTCTTCAGATTACTCTCTGATATAATTTGATTCTCAAAAGTCCCCTAGAAGCCCATGCAGGTATGAGGCTTGGTCCCAGGTTGGTGCTATTGGGAGTTGGAACCTCAGGAGGTGGGGTCTGCTAAGAGATGTTTAGGCCACTAAAGTTGTGCGTTTGAAGGAGGTGGTGGGAACTTGGCCCTTTTTTCTTCCTTTCAATGCTCCCTGACTGATGAGGTGAGGGCCTTTGTTCTGCAGTGTACTCCTGCTCTGATGTGCTGCTTTTCCACAGGCCCAAAGCAATTGGAGTATGTAAGAGAAGACAAAACTTTTGTAAGTTGATTATCTGAGGTATTTTGTTGTAGGAAAGCTAACACTGACCCTGTACTGCCCAGGCCACAATTTATTGATTAGTGAGCCATGATTGGTTTCACTCTCTTGTACTTGCTCCCCCTGCCAACAATCTTCCAGTTCTGCCCATTTCTTCTTTACCATTCCACATAAATATAAACTAAAACAACAGTAACACATTTTCTGTTAGTTTGAAATGAGCTATAGGTCCAGATAAAGAGCTTTGAGGTGGGGAGACTAAGAAAGGGAAAGAATAAAGGTGCCCACTCTCTTCAGAGTTGGGGAAATCCGAAGTTAAGTATGTATTGAATGTTTAAAGGGTGAACATAGACAATCAGGAATAAAATGTATAACTTCCAAACTAGTAGAGGGAAAGAACTAGAAAAAATATAATCCAACAGGTGGTTGGATGACATCCACCATAACAAGTAAAAGAGCAACAAGAGAGGAGAGGAGAGGCAGAGCAGCCAAATGTTAGCTATAAGCAGTTGAACATTCTCATCTGGCCACAGAAAAGCTGGGGCAAACTGTCAGAGCAAGATGGCTGAACAGACCAGGCCAGGCAACACCGATACCTACATGTGCCTGTCAACAACTTACACATGTGCCTCCTCTTTCTTTCAGTCTCCTTAAGGGCAGACATCTTTGTCTATCCCCAGGGCAGGGAGATCCAGTTGCTGAAGAAGAATGGAGGGTAAGTTGCCATTGTCCACCACAAGCTTTGCAACTCCTTTGGGCTATTGCTGTTTTCTGAAAGGAGTGAATTCTGATCTTACTAGTCAGGTAGCTGAATGCAGCACATAGGACTCAGGAGCTCAGGGACATGTGTGGATAGGACTTGCACTGGGCATGGAGCTCTTAGTACTGGAGGATGAGTCTTTCTTATCACATGGCTTCTCTTGCCAGTTTCCCTCTCCATCCTTTCCCTTCCCCTCCTTGACCTCGTCTTTCTCCTTTTGGCTTTGGCTGGTGGATTGGCTTGGCATAAAACAGTTCCCTGAAAGGTACTGAATTTCTTCTGAGGAGTGAAAGAAACTCAAGAATTTCTGCTGTGTTCTTTCTGGCCAGGAACAAAGTGGCCTGTTTCACCACTCACAGGATGCCTGAGGACAGGGCATTTGCAGAGATGGCTAGAGCCCCACACTGAGACATCTGTCAGACTCACCCCAGAGGAGGCAGGAGAAGGGCTGTGCAGTGTGCTCTCTGGTTAGAAAGCTCCAGCGTCTGTTCATTGCTCGACCTTTGCTAAGTACACCAACTAATGGAGCGAGAGACATGAAAGATCTTCACGGGCCATGTGGAAATGTAATTCAAACCCAGCCTGAGGAGGTCACAGGGAGTTAGATTAATTTTCACCCTGCTTCTTCCTTACAATGTTAACCTTTGCCTTACGAAAGTGTTCTTTAAAAAGAGATAAGTCTGTTTATTTGGCATTTGAAGGAGTTTTAATCCTAGCAACCCTGCTGGAAATGTCCCCATTTCCTTCGGATTCAGCTCAGAAAACCATGTATTGATTCTTTACAACAGAAATAATTGTTCTAGTTTGAAATCTATCAAGTATTGGAAATTCAAATTAAGCTATTTGTGAAGTTGTGTCTAATGAGGGTTATCAACTGAGAGAATCATATGTTAGCAGCATTTGACGGCCTCGTTGTCCCCCTCTGCATTTCCTAAGCAGGCCAGCATCTCTATGTACTGTAGGTACAGTCAGATGGGTGCTTTCTTTTGTCTGAGCTCTGTCACCCACCCTATCCCCAGTTCTTTTTCTCTCCCAATCTTTCCATGTCTCTCTCTTTCATTTCTATTCTTTCACATCTTCTTTTTCCTTTGTTCCACCTCCCCTGTTTTCTGTCTTCTGTTTCAGTTTTCTACCTCTTTTTTGCTTTGTTTTCCAATTCACTGTTGTCTTTCATCAACATGAAGATCAGAAAACATTATGGGACTGTCTCCACTAGAAGCTTTAAATTCCTCAAATCCTTCACTGTGTTGTGGTTTGACACTCTGGAATTCAGAATTATTAAATTTAAGATTTATTACCCATTTCTTATTCATAGCACTTTTTTTGGACAGAGCCTAAAACTTCATCTTTCAACCGTCTCCTGAGCACTGGGGTCAGGAACTGTTGATGAGTTTTCTCTGTCTCTTCTCTGGTCCCCTGGGTTTCACAGGATGTGACCTCTTATTCTCTCAACCCATTGGGCCTATAGTGAAAAGTTCTGCTGCCCACTGGAAACCTCCCTCCCTTTCTTCTTTTCAACTTTACTTACTCTGGCAGAACTTTGCCAGTCAGGGTTTCTGTTGGGAGATAAAAAGCCCGCTTACAGAAATATTTGGGAGGAATTAGTTGGGAGTCTGAAGAGTCATATAGGAAAAGCAGGTATGAAAGAGGCTTCCCTTCCTCCTCTCCTTCTTTTTCCTCCTCTCCTTCACATCTCTTGAGGTCCATCCCCAAACTTTCGTTGATGCTCAGGTCTTTGAAGTGCCACATAAACTTCCTGCATGTTTGCCTTCATTCCTATTTCCTCTGATTCTATCTGATCTAAACTTGAGATAATTTCCTATTGAATTAAGAAACTCCATCCAGCCTCATTACTATTTGAGCTGCTGGAGGTCCTCTCTTCCCCATCCCCTCCCTCTCCCTTTTGAGACAGTCTTGCTATGTAGTCTAGATTGGTCTTGAACTCAGTCTCTACCCCTTACTGGCCTAGAACTTGTAATATTCCTGCCTTAGCCTCTTTAGTGTTGGGATCACGAGCATGTGTCATGATAAGGTTTGGGGATTTCCTTACTGATTTTTAAAAAATGTATTTGGTTGTTGTAGGATCTCCCTATGCAGCTTGGACTTGTAGTAATCCTCCTGTTTTCAGCCTCCCCAGTGCTTGGATTATAGGAATATTCCACCATGCCCAGACTCTGGCTGGCTCAGCACACCCTGGAAGCAGGGCTGGCATGGCATGTGGTGCCAGAGATTAAACTATGGTCCCTGCATTTGCCTAAGATTGCCTAAACAGATGCTTCAATCCATTGAGCTATCTTGCCAGCTTCTTATTAATTTTCTTGCCTTACAATGAACTTAGTTTCTTATAATGGTATTTGGGCTCTCTGGATGGTTTTTATACTTCCTGACAGATGTTCTTATACTCTCTGCCTTTGGGTCCATGAGAACAACCCAGAGAGGCCTTATGTCACTTTTGAGAAGCTAAGTTTGTTATAAGACAAGAAATTAAGAAGGATATACTCAAATAGTAATGTAGCCAGGGGAGGGATAGACATAGATAGATGACAGAGCACTTGTGGACTATGACTAAGGCTTCACACAATGGGGGAGCTGGTGGTGTGGACTGCTTAGGGACAGATACCCAAATGAGAGAGCTTAAGCAAAACCCTGGAGGTTTATTGGCTCCAGTTCAATCCAGTATCCTTAGGATGACATTTATCCAGATAAACTGTGTTGTCCAGAAGTCAGAGCTGTCTGGATTTGAATTTTGACACTTCCTTCTGAATGAACCATGTGACCCTGGACATGTTACCTAATGTCTGTTTGCCTAGATCCCTTGTTTGTAAAATGGGAGATAGAAACTAGTGGTGCCTTACAGGGCTACTGTGATGATTAAGTGAGCCAATGTTTGTAAAGTTCTTAAATTAGTGTGAAATACATAATTAGGACCATGTAAAGATAAGCAGCTAGGTTATTTCCTTGGGCTGCTGTTACTAAGTATTAAAGATTCAGATAGCTGGAAGCAATGGAAGCATATTGCATCACAGTTCAAGTTCAGTTTCAAAGCACACAGAGCACTCTCCCACTGAAATCCTTCCTTTCCTCCTCCTATTTTCTGATAATTTTTAGGTGATTTTTGACATCTTTGGCTTAAAGATACATTACTAATCCTTTGTCTTCATATGATGTTTGCCACCTGTCTTCACACTGTCTTTCCTTTGTGTGTATCTGTTTCTGTGTCCAAATTTTCTGCTTTTTACAAGAATACCAGTCATATTTGAATATGGCCGACTCTAATTGTCTTCATTTTGACTTGATTACTTCTACAAGGAACCCATTTCCAGGTAATGAGGGTTGGACTTTAACATATTTTATTGGAGGGGTCATAATTCAGTTAGTAAGCACAGTTATTTTTCTTTCTTCCTCCCTCACTCTCCTTCTCTTTATTTTGTTCTGTGCTACCTTCAGTCAACATCAGATTTTCCCTAGGTTTTGGTAAAACATTATTCTTGCCTCTCTGAGCTTACAATCTACCGTCTTGGTATCTTGCTCTTTTTTAATAGTTCGAACAAAAGTCACTGATGGTCTCTGATTGACTTGGCTTGGATCAGGCATCTACTCTGAGCTAGTGGTGTCATCTCTGGAGCCAGTCCCAGTCAAACCATGTGAACCATGAGTTAGGCAGAGGTGGTTGGCCAGAATGGATTCACAGGTCTTACTTCCTGGAGAAGGGCTTCTGGGCAGGCAAGAGAAAAAGATGAGCCCTGGAGCCTCAAAAGAACATGGTGAAGAGCCACATAGGGCTATCTTTAGTTTCCTTCAGGGTGGTATTTGCAGTAGAATTTGGCTTATTTGGGGAGAGTGCTCGGAAGATGATAGAAAGCCCATGAGGAGAACAAGAGGCACAATGGGGCCCCAAGTGTGGAAGTGCTTCCTAGGCATAGAGCAGGGGACAGTGGAGGATCTTTGTCCCTGGGAGGCTATCTGCCTCCTATCCTAGAGGTGAGCAAGAGCCACTGTGCATTTCACTGAGGATGTTGCAGAGGTGATTCACAGAATGGGGTGGGAGGGGCCATGTCAGCAACTTTCAAATATTTATTACTGTGACCCACAGAAATGGATTGATACTGTGAACCAGGGCACATATGTGCACACACACACACACACACACACACACACACACACACTCCTGAAATAAATTTTGCAGAGCAATTTTCCTTTTCTATAAAGGATGCACTCTGACATTGTCTTCTTTTCTTCTATTTAATTTTAAAAAGCACTCTCAGCTCAGAAAATTGATTTCCCAGCCTGGAATTTGGAGACCTGGGCTAGATGACCTCTGAGGTCCCTGAAGTTCAGTGATTCTGGAATTTGATAACAGTCTCACTGGGCCAAGGAAGAGGAAAGATGCATTAGTGTCACCACAGATCATCTTTTTAGTTAGAGGTGACACTGGACTGGAGCACAGCTCTTTGGACCCTAAATTGGCTCCCTTCAATTATCCCTCAGCCCCACTTCTGCTGATCATCTGGGTCTTCTTCTTTACCCTTCATGACCACGCTGTCATTTGGCAAAGTGAAGTATTTGTGGTCACCCCTCATTTCTGCTGATACCTTCAGGCTCTGTCCTTTATACCCAGGGAAAAGGTCTGAGGTCTTCACCAGTGGATCAGACTTACTTCCCACGAAGCTCTCACAGTGTTCTCTGAAGCTCTCTCCCTTTCCAGCTGCCCACTTCCTTCCCAGGTCTGCACTTCTCACCCTACATGTCTTAGTTACTTTTACTCATTGCTGGGACAAATACCCAACACTCAAAATGAAGGAAGGAAAGGTTTATTTAGCTCACAGTTGCTGGAGGTTCCAGTCCATATTTGGCTGGTGCAAGGCTGAGTAGAACAGGGCAGAGAGCATCCAGTTTATGGTGGCAGAATAGCAACAATCATGACAGAGGCAACAGACCAACCAGGGCACAGAGCAACAACTTCAGTCTGTCTCTCTGTCTCTCTTTATATCACATTCAGGCTCTCTGCCTCAGCCTTTGCACCTTATGCCACATCCATAATCCCAGAAGGACTCAGACCCATAGTTCCATCAGTACTAAAACACATAATCTCAGTGGATCATGAGTCAAGTCTCAAACTCTAGAAGTTCCTGCCCCATGATTGCATGAGGCTTTGCCGGGACAACTAGACATAAACCATAACATTCTGCCCCTGGATCCCCAAAGTCTCATGCACATCCCTTTGTGCAAAAGACATTTTAGTCCATTTGGAAGAGTTGCCAAAGTCCCAACAGTTTCAGCATTGCTGAAAAGTCCAAGTTCCAAGTCTCCTCCAAGATCCAAGGCAAACTCTCAACTGTGAGCCCCTGTATAAAAGAAAAGTTAAACATATCCAACATTCAAAGATACAAAATAAACATTACCAATCAAAAAGTCACAAACAACAGGGTAATACAAAACACTGGGACCAACACATGTCCAAGATCCAGCAGGGTAAAAATCAAATCCCATAGTTCCAACTGGAACATCCAAAGCAGTCTGCACTGAATTGTGAGCTCCAAAGGCCTCACACGACTCTGCTCCTATAGCACTCTTGGTGGTAGTTTCCATGGCTTCACTCTTAGGCCAGATTTGCTTCCTCTTTTCAGTTTCCCTTAGACGATTCATGTTTCTGGCTTTTCCAAACTTCTGGGGTTTCCACTGAATAGGCTTCTCACTCTCTGCTTCACATACTACCCTTTCACAGGCACACTACCTGGCCTTCCAGGCCTTCTTCTGAAATCGAGGTGGAAGCCTTCTTAACCTAACAATTCATGCATTCTGAATGTGCCTAAAACCAATGTCATGTGGATGATGCCAAGGTCTGCTGCCAGCTGGAGCAGTAGCCAGGCTTCCTTCTCACTTGGCTGTAGGGGTGGAGTGCCCGGATTGATGAACACTCTGACCTTGATTCAAAGGAACAAATTCTCCATGTGGGTGCCATTTTGGAACCTGGTTTGGCAGCTGCCACCATTCTGGTACTTGGGTCTCTGTGACTTTTTTCTCAAGGCAAAGCCTCTTTCCTTTGCAATTCTGGGGCTGCAAAGGGTGGAGAGCTGCTGCCTTTTGTGATGCCCTCAGGCCATCCTTTTGATTCTCTGGTTCCTTCCCAGCAGTGGAGATCCTTTTAGCTCCATCTTTTCAGTCCACAGCTCTCCTGGTGCTTCCTTCCTGGCCAAACTCACAATATTTTAAATCGTCCTGTTTCGCTCTTTGCTCTTGATTTTCAACATAAATCTGGCTAAAAGCCACCATGCCACTGCCCCAATAGTTTGCTGCTTTGAAGTATCTCTTGAAAGATTAATCGGTCCACCATGCTTAATCTCAGTCTTAGGCAAAGTCTCTGGGCATGAGCAAAATTCCGACAGACTTTCAGCCAATCCATAGCATAAATCACCTGGAGTCCAACAACCAGTGCTGTCCTTCTCAGCAGAAACCTCGCCAGTCTGGTCTTTATTGCCAGGCTTCCTATCAGCATTCTGGTCTGAGCTCTGACCAGAATCTCCCAAACAGAACAGCCAAAGCCATTGTAGTGCTTTGCTTGTAGGCAACATCTCTGGTCTTTCCTATCTCTTCCCATAAGCCATTCCCAAAAGCTTGTAACCCACATTGTCAGGTCAGTCACAGCAAGGACCCCACTCTTGGTACCAAATTCTGTCTTAGTTACTTTTACTTGTTGCGGGGACAAATACCTGACACTCAAAGTGAAGGAAGGAAAGGTTTATTTAGCTCACAGTTACTGGAGGTTTCAATCCATACTCGGCTGGCTCCAAGGCAGAGAGGCACATGGCAGACAGCAGCAATTCAGGGCAGAGGAACAGCAACAATATGGTAACAGAACCAACAGAACAACCAGAGGAGCAGAGAGCACAGAGGAACAGCGTGAGTCTGTCTCTCGGTCTCTATATCACATTCAGGCTCTCTGCCTTAGCCTATCCACCTTAGGCCACACCCATAATCCCAGAAGGACTCAGACCCATAGTCCCATCAGTACTAAAACACATGATCCCAGCGGATCATGAGTCAAATCTCAGACTTTAGAAGTCCCTGCCCCATGATTGTATGAGGCTTTGGGGGGACAACTAGACACAAATCATAGCACTACCCTTCTCTCAGCTTGACTGTCTTCCTCCTATTTCCTCTTCTCACAATTCTCCTTGTAGAGAGGGATCAGAAAGAAAGGCAGGAAGCAGAGCAAGACAGTGGGAGGAGCTGAGCAATGTCCAGTCTACAGGTGTCCTGATTGGGGTGGGACAGCTGAGCCTTTCACCACTGCACTGATTGGGCATTGGCTGCAGGTAGTCCCAGGAAAGAGGTATAACCTAGCTGATGGGACTTCCTTTAACTAAGGCAGTCTCTGAGGGAATAGTGACTGTGAGCTGATACTTGGTGCAAGTCTTGGCATCTGAGCAATAAATTAAATCTTTACGCCCAGAGGGGAGTCGGTCTGTGTCATGGTGTGCATTTTAGTCTTGTAGAGCAATGAGAAGACCATGATGTCACTCTGAGTGACACAAGAAGTCAGAGAAATGTTTTGAGATAATGAGGGACTCAGCTGACTCAGACACCTGCAGGCTTCTCAGGTGGCTGTGCAGAGAGGGCACAGCTAGACTACATAAGGAGGTGTGGGACAAACAAGCAACCAAGGCACATAGTCCTGAGGAGAGATATTGTATGGTGGCCTTGACCAAGGTGGCAGCAGTGAAGGTGTGAGAAGTGGTCAGATTTGGGACATCCCTTAAAGGAGATCTGACAGGATTTGCTGCCAGCGTGGGGAGAGGTTTAGGAGGAATGGAGGAGGCAAAGATGATTTTCAGGATTTTAGCACAAGCAACTTGAAGACTGTAATGACGTCCTGAGATAAGAAAGCCCAGGTATAGAGGATACTGGAGAGATGGTCAGGTGGTCAGCGTCCCACAAGAGCCCCTAAATTTCCAATGCTATTAGCCCTAAAGCTGAAGGTGTGGCCAGTAGATAACACCATCTTGTCTTCAGTGCAAGGCAGAGCTGCAGGCTGGGTGTCTCAATTTTGGGGCTGTGAACATCTAGATTTTCCACTCGTGGAGAATATATGTGCATGGGTATTTGTGTAAACAAAGGACATAGGGAATGGTAGAGATAACCAAGGGGGCTGACAGGTACAGGGCTGTCCTTTTCTGGACTGTTTCTGGCTTAGAGCCTGGTGGGAAAGACTTCTGCAAGGAGTATGTTCAACCAGACTTTGGGTCAACATTGAGGGGACTCCTTTCATTTCCAGATGCCACAAAGATTTAAGTTCTGATGGGTCCCTGCCCCTGAGTTGGGGGGCCAAGAGTAGGGTCTTGGTACTGGGGCAAGTGTTGACTGAGTTGTTCCCGTGTCCCTTCCAGCTGCAATTCTGGGATTTTCTGTGGCCCCAGAGGCTCCTATCCCTTTCCTCCTCTACATTTATACCTTGGTTGCCCCCTGCCACATTTGTGCCCCACTTGTTCCATTTCAGAGCCATCTCCTCCTGGAGATATTCCTGGCATTTCCTTTACTTTATTGTCAGTCTGCTCAAACTTCCCAACCATATTAGTGGCATGCCGCCTGAGAAGCAGAGGGGCATTGACACAATGAATTCTGACAAAGATAATTGCATGAATGCTTTGTATCTTGGCCTTAAACCTGGCTCCACAGTGTCAGTTTTTATTTTATTCAAACCCTGGAGATGAATGTTCCCTTGTAGGTGAGGGGGTGGTGACATGGAGGAGAAAGGTGCCATGGGTTAAAGGTGAGGCGTACCCTTGATGGCTAGAGTCCTCTGAGGACTGTGCTGCAGTGCGCATCCTTGGGCTTCCTCTGGTCTGGGACTTTGGTAGTCTCCAGGTTGGATAGACAGACATGTGAAGGGAACTAGGGACCATGGTGTTGGTGCTGCCTGCCAGGCTGGGAATTGCAGCCTTAATGAACATTGAATTTCTTGATGAAGCAGGCACAGGCTCATCTCCCTGGGTAAGAAGAGGAAGCCACTGGCAGGAGGGGTCACAGTGTCCTTGAAGGATTTCACTATAGCAAGCTCAGGGTTCCCTGACATCTTGGCTGACAGGTGCCTCTGGGTCTCCCTTGCCCTCTAAGTGTGCACTCCAGCCAAGTGTTCACATCCTGACTCGTATGCACTGGGCTGCACACCAGCACCAGGGTCTGTGAGAACCAAGTGCTCCTGAGGTGAGTGGGTGGATATTCCCATGGCTGGGTGCTGGCCGCACCTCTGGCTGGTTCTACTCCTTGCTTGGAGTGACCTCATTTGTGTCCCAATTTCCACTCGGTGAAATCCAGATCTCTCTGGTCCTCAGAATCCTTGTCAACACAGGCTCTAGCATCTGGCCTTAGCAACTAGGCTGATATGTACTTGCTATCCCTGATACAGAGTGGGGAGCCTGAGTTTAACCAGCCTTAGTGTTTTAGTGACACTGGAGTTTAGCTCACCCACTACCTACCATCAGTACCAGAAGTTAATTTGGCCTCTTCTGTGACAGTTTTTCATGATGTTTGATGGTAATCACTTGATTTATGCAGTGTACTACTTGAAGAGCATAAACTTAAGGGGCTAGTTCAGAATCCCTACTCTCAGGTCATGTTGACTGCCCCCAGGGCTGATGAAAGCCATAGACACATATCTGAATTTTGCATGTTATCAGCCCAAAGTTGTGGATAATTATTCACTGTGCAAATCAATCAAACCAACAAAATCAGCCTAGACCTTGGCTCCAGCAATTTCTACAGAGCCCAGCTGTCCAGAGCTAACTGGCACTGCTTCTGGCCTCTCTCTCTCTGGAATGTCCCCTTAGCCATCACTGTAAAAATGGTACAGAAAGCAAGGTGAGGGCTGGAAAGAGGGAGGTGTTTATTTTAAGCAAGGGCCTTTGAGATGAAAGAACAATTACCCTTGGAATTTGGACTCAGTAGCTTCCAGCAGCTACTTTTCTTAAACTTTGGGTCCTTGTTTGTGAAATGAGGTGGCCGCGCCCTGTCACACTGTAGAGTATTCTGGAGACTTGGTGTTTGATGCTATGGCTTTGGATGAATAATCGTGGGTAGCTAAACATGTCGAAGACCAAACAGATGGCTTAAATGTTTACCAACCAAAACTAGTTAGCACTTGCTTAGTTCAGGCAAGTTAAGTGCCAGTTTCTGTCTCCCGCCCACCACATACACGTGGGAGGGTTGGGACCAGGCTCATATCATGAGGCATAAACTAGGAATTCTCACATAAAGGGGCAGACCGTGCCCTGGGAGAGGGCTGGAAGCAAGCCCACCTCTACCTTGGGTGGATCTGTGTGTGTCCACCAGGGATGGCTCTGAAGAAGGAGTGGTACTGAGCAGCATTCTGCAGCTGGTGGGGAGTTGAAATGGAAGGAGGACAACCCCTCTTTACTTAGGGCCTGGCACACTGGAGGTGTCAAGAAAGGCTGGAGAGTTGACTATTGAGTCTCCACCTGTATATCTGGCCTCTTCTTGGACCTTAAGGCTTTTAAGCAGTATTTATAAAAATTGTCCCTTGGAGTAGAACAGCAAAGACAGGTACAAACTATGTCACAGTCGAGATGCTCAGAGACTGGGCAGGAAGCATTTTGATGCAAGGCATAGAAATGAACTGAATGGGACTGTGAAGATGCTCGGGCCTCTTGAGCTACTCACAGTCACATAGAGGGGCCACACAGGAGTAGGAAAAACCTCAACATCTCCATTTCCCACTTTTCCACTCTCTGCCACAGAACGTTTGGTTTCTCTTTTTGCTTCTTCTATTTATTTGAGCAAGGTCTCACTATGTAGTCCAGGCTGGCCTCATACTTACTTACTGTGAACCTCCTGTCTTGTTCTCCTGCCTGGCTATTTTGCTTTCTTTGAACTTCTAGCTCATTCCACCTGTGCATTTGCTTTCATATGGCCTTTCAAGGCCTCAGGAAAAGGGTAGTTTCAGCCCTGAGTCTTGCAAGGCCTCAGTGTCCATCTCCTAGACTAGTGTGTAGCACCCCCTGCCCTGACTTTTAAAGACTTGAGCTCCCCAGGGAAAGGGAATATTACCCAAGTCCTAGGATTCTTCCTGACATTGTCAGTATGATGAATATTCACATATCACAAATAGCTGAACAAATGCAGGAACAGTATTCCTTGTCTAATACAAATATTTGGCTTTTTTTTCTCTAGAGCAAAGTAGGCAATTTTAAAAGAATGTTTTATGACAATGTTGGAAGTAGAAATGATGGGAGGCATTATTCATTTCCTCCTCTCTGGCAGGTGTAGCCTTTAATGGTCCTTATCAGTGCTCCCAGGTGCTTGGGGTTAAAGCACTTGCCTCTAGGTACTAACTGCCCTGACCAAGGCACAGTCAGCCTTTGGAACTAGAGTGCACGTTCCTGTGGAAATAGATATTAAGTGGTCATTCAGTTCTCAGATCAGCCCACAAAGACTAGATAATAAATTCTTTATGGCCTCTAATGGCCATTTAATACAAACTTCTCTACATTCATGTGATGAAAGAAACAAACTGAGAAGCAAAACTTATCTTAGAGCTAAAAGACATCTCTTAACAATCTTCTCCAATCACCTTTGAACTGGAGACCCAAGACATCAAGGAATTATTCAAAATCATATGCTGTTCAGTGGCTGCATCAAAATAGAACTAGTAGCAAAATTATAGTACAAGTAAATAAACAAAATTTCTAAGTCCACAGAGCTTCATAAAAAATAGATTCCTGTGCATTTAAAATACTGACATTTGAGACAAAACAGGTTGAATTAGAGGAATTGGATGAAAGATGATAGTCAGATACTTTTATGAAGTTTTAAAAAATCTTCCAAGCACCTTCAAAGGGTGTCAGACAACACTATGCATTACAACAGATATGTTGAAATTCATATTATTTTGTTTAGTGAAATTCTATATCATTTGTAATTTTTCTGTTGTAATACTATTTTGTACTCTCTTCAAATAAAATAAAATAAGAGGCATCTCAGCAGTGAGAAAACTAAGACAGAATTATACCTGACACCCAAAGTTAAAAGATGAAATGTTTAATTACCTCACAGTTGCTAGAGATTTCAGTCCCTAATTGCTTCCCACCAAGCAAGATGGCATGGCAGACAGTGGGGAGACAGCTCATGGCAGGCAGAAGGTAACAGGGCAGCAAGGGGCGACCGCAGCTCTTTCAGTCCCTCATATCTTATCCATGCTATTCAGGGTAGGTAGCACTCACACCCTTAACTCCAGTGCCCATGACTCTACTATGGCGGCACGACTCAATCCCAGCGTCACACACTCTGAGTCCAACGACCTCTGGAAAATCACCACCTATTACTGCATGAGCGTTTGGTAGGGGGGACATGTAGACCCAACCATAACAAAAGGAGTTAAGGTTATATGTGAAAACCTATCCTTCTTTCATATATAATACATGGTGATATAAATAATATATGTATATTAATAATGTAAGTATATTCATATAATATATAATATACACAATATGTTTATGTATTATGTGAATATATACTTCTATGTGTAGAACATGTATATACAGACAAGGAAATGATTGATGTCCCGTTTTATTCTTTTAGAAGTTGGAAGCTGTGTGTCTTCTTCTTAGAAGAATGTACTCCAGAGAAGAACTGTAGAACTTCCTGCAGTGATAGAAATGCTCCATCTTGCACTGTCCATTGGCTATTGAACAACTGCATATGGGTAGTGCAACAGAGGAACTGAACTTTTAATTTTATTTCATTGTAATGAATGCATCTGAATGTTGCAGAATTTGAATGTAAATAGCAGTTTAAGTGTGGCTAGTGGCTGTCCTGTTGGGTGGTGCAGCAGCACTGCTGTTAAGCTTTTTAGCAGCCAGTTATTAGACCCAACATTTGGATCTAAAGCAGAACAATGCAAGATGGCAGTGGCAGGTAAGAAAAGATAAGACAAAGGAAAGCTTAACTGAAGATAGTTGGACCAAAGCTTGAAAGGAGTCATGTTGGTGTGTAAGAGGGCATCTGAGTGACAAACTGAGGTGTGGACAGAAAAGACAAGGAGAAGAGGTGCTTAATATAGCCAGTATTCTGTGGGTTAAATAAGGAAGAAAGTAGGGAAGAAACAAAAGGGCAGATAGTACCATGTCCTGTCCACCAGGAGTCCCCATTGATACAGAACAGCTTGGTGCCTATCTGACTGGAGAAAGAAGCCTTGTTTTTTGAGATGGGGCAAGGGAGGACCAGGCACAGAAAGGCGATATCTTCCTGCGCCTGGGTCAAAGAAGAGACCAATGGCTCATCACTGTGTTATGCACTGCTTTGCTGATAACAAACCTATGAAGAAAGCACTGTATTATCACTCCCGTTTTACTGATGGGGCAACTAAGGCTGGGTAATTAGGATAAGTAACTTGGCCAAAGCATAGAGCTGTTAATCTCTGAGTTGAGAAAAGAATGAGATGGCCAGGCTCTGGAGTCTGGGTTGACTATTACTTCTACTTCCATGGGGAGCTTCCATTGGAAGTATTCTCATGTTTTCCTGTTGGGTTTCAGTGCCCACTGCCTTGGGCTGGCAAGCTGGGAGGATGGCCTTTTTGTAGGACATTTGTAACTCAACTCATCCAACATTCAACTATCTCCAGGCACTGAGACCCTGGAAGGCCACAGCTCAGGGTGTGGTGAAAGCAGCCTGTATGGGATTCTCCTGCCTCTTGCACTGCTGACCTTCTTCACGTTCATCGGAGTAGCAGGATACCTCCCCACCCCACCGCCCCCCCCATTGAAGGTAGAACCTTCAATGCAGGCCTGGACTACACTGTGGGCACCTGGGTTCCTTGGAAGCTGGCTCCTGAGGCCTGTCCAGCAAGGCTTGGAAGCCCAGGTCCCTGTAGACCTACCAGTTAATGAGTTCTGCAAAAACTAAGTCTGTCTGTAATCGAAAAGGGAGTACATGGCTCACATGGTCCCTGAATTAATTCAGTCCTGTTAGAAAAGGAGCAAAGCAGAGTTCCCGCCACTGCCTGCAGGATGCACAGAGGCTGTGTGTGCATTACTTCCATTCTGGGGCCCACTGTTTTTCGTCACTTCAGCACAATCTGGAAAACAGTCCACAATCTATTATTGTCTCCTGCTGCCACACTGAGGCAGTTGTTAACAATGCCCTCTGCCCACCCCTGCCCCCTCTTCCATTTAAATACCAGACTGATGGGCAGAGAGAGCATTTAATGACTGCTCCAGATTAAAAGTGCTGCTACTATTTTATTCCCTTTTTACCCTTGTCTACTTTCCTTCCAGATGGGGACAGGTGAGTATAAATGAAATGAAGCTAGAATTACAGTGGAGAGAAGTCAGATTTGGATGCAGTGGGGAAACTGGATGTGGCTGGAAAATTTGTCCAAGTCTCTCAGGTGGGTTCGTGAGACTTCCTGCACCCCACATCCTGCTGGATCTTCCTCCACGTGCTCTGGGGCCAGGAGATCAGAGTGTCTGCAACTTCCTCTTACACTGGAGTGAATACCCAGAATGAAGGAAGGTAGCCTGAGGCTGCCTTGCTGAAGTTACCTGTGCCTCACTGTTGGGTCCTTAGTATGGCAGCCCTTTGTGCTATTATGAGATTCTGTTCTCTCCAGTGGAGATTTTATCTCCACTGGAAAGTCTTCCTTGATTAGCTACTTACTTCTGGGTATTACCTTAGAACTCCATTTCTGTCTCCATTAACTGTATTGTTGGCCTATGATGTCTTCTTCCTATGCTCCTCCTCCTCCTAGTCTTCCTCCAGCTCCCGTTTCTCCTCCTCTTTCTTTTTTCTTTTGGTAGCACTGGGGATTGAACCCAGAAAGCTCTGGGCTATACCCCCACACTTTTAGTTTTTCCTTTTTTATGTTATTTTTTTAAATTTTTTTAGTTTTTAATAAGAAATAGCAATAGGATACTTTCAAAACACGTTAGTAGTGAATTCATAATAATTGACACATTGAATATTGCTATCCTCATAGTAGTTATACAGAGCACAGAGTGTAGAC
>PVKN010015845.1:0-18243 GCA_004027915.1 Capromys pilorides
ATCTGTTTTAAAAAAGAAAAAAAAAAAAAAAAGAGAGAGGTTAAGTGACTAGCCTAAAGCCATGCAGCAGACTGGAGGCAGGGCTATGACTTCCTGTGCTCCAGTCGGTCCTCTTGCCAAGGAACTTCCTCAGTCTGGGTGGACAAGGCCAGTGCACGCCACATGGGAGCTTGCACTCTCCAGGCCCCAAGAGCAGCATGTCTGGGGACTCCAGTGAGTGAGACCAAGAGTGGATACCAGATTCTAAGGTCAGGACTTACATGGAAAACTCTGGGCACCACCCCCCATCCCATCACCAACCCCACTAATACATATTTTATGGGGCTGCTCTCCCTTTCTCAAAAAATGATATCATTAATCTGCTCCCTAGCTGTGCAGAATAGCCTCCCTCAAAAACACACTGCTTTCTGAATACTTTATTATTCCCCATTCCTTCTTTCCAAACTAATATATATTTACACAGTCTACCTCCTGCAGGAGAACTATATTGTTTTCTCTCAGTGCCTGAGAACTTAGACACAGAATTGCGCATAAGTAAAAAAATCTATACGCCTTACTATTGATGTTGAAAGGGAGAACCAATCATCTATCAAGCTGTGAGAGGAAGATTTGCATATGGCAAAAGAAAAAAAAAAGAAGAAAGAATAAAGCAGACCCCCACCCCACAGAGAGAACAAACAAGGAGAGGAAACGGACATCTTTTCCCTTCCTCTATCTGGGAATCTCAGAGCATCCATGCCTTCCTTCCAGCACTGGGCAAATCTCAGTGGTGAGGAAAGCAAAAAGCTCTTTTGTTAGCGAGGTCAAAAACTTCCTACTTGAAGATCCAAGCTAGAGAAAGCAAAGTTCTTTCAAAGTTTTATGGTGCCATTTTTATTATCATGGAATATTTATTACAATGAGAATTCAAACATTTGTGTGGCCAGGAAGGGTTTACTGTCCCTTCCGGCCCCTCCCTTGACTCCCGGCTGCCTGGATGCCAGGAGGGGGCCAGCTGTCCTGCGCCGTGCCACCCTGTCTTGGAGCCAGCAGACCATGGCCTGAAACACGTGACCAAATAAGTCCCTCTTTGTTTTAGTTGCAGGTGTCAGGTATTTTCTCCCAGCAGCAATGAAAGTGACAGAGACAATGTGCAGATTAGGTCTGCTTTGTCAACTGGATACAGAAAGAGATTCATAAAACTCCAACAGTTTTAACAATATGCTGCAAGGCATGTTATGTGAATGTAAAACTGTTTAGTTGGAATTTCCATTAAATGTCTTTGGGCTGCCATTGGCTGCAAGTAGCTGAAATCACAAAAAGCAAAATAGCCTATGCAGCGTGGGGGAGCCATTTGAGTCTATTTTATGCACATCTTACACCTGAGGTGACCTCTGCTGACAGATGGGCTGCACAGGACAATGGCAGTGGATAACAGGTGGAAAGACGGAGACGCAGGCATGAGGCCAGGCAATGCCACCCACATGAGCCGACTTAGCACTCAGCCAATAAGGAGCCAAGAGCAGGTGGGGTCTCTGGTTCCCAAAGCAGCACTCCTGCCTCACCCCTCTTTCTGCCCTGCCCCAGCCTGTCTCTTCTGAGCCCTGGCCCAGCCTTTGCTCCTGAGCGTGGTCTACAGCTGAAAGGAAAATGCCATCTTCATAGGCCTCGGACTCTGTCCACTTCCAAGTGGCCCTGGCTCTTCTGAGCCCTCTCCTGTGGTCCTTGGCAGTCTGTGGCTTGAGCAACAAGGTCCCTGTCCTCCTTGGCACACTGACTATATGGATCTCCATTCTTCTTCCTGGTTTTCTCTCCCAGCATGAACGTGATGTAGCAGGATCTACCTGGTTCATCTCTGGCATTTGTGGGGACAGACTGGCCACAGAGCCATGAAGCACAATATACAGATTTCAGAGCAGGACTAGACATAGCTTATCAGGTGCCCTTCATTTAGCTCTTATTCCATACCAGAGTGTAGGTTTTCTTGTGATTTCAGTAGGATTAAATTAGTGATAGAGATACCAGCATTATCTCCATTTTACAAATGATGAAACAGAGATTTGGAGAGGCCCCATGATGGCCCAGATCTCATAACCTGGGAAAGCTGGGTTTACACACCAACTATCTGGCTCCAGATCACAATGGGGTCTCTGTGGAAGCAAGGTAGGCTGTAGGACTTAAGTCTTCTTCTCCTAAAATGGAAGTGCCCTAGGGCAGGGTCCCTGTCACTTCCCCAGAGTAAATATCAGTGCAGCGGGTCTCAGGATGGGAGCATGAATTTGTGTACAGAGAAACAGTAGGACCCAAAGGGAGCGGGTCCCAGCAGCTTGGCTGAATCACCAAGCTGGGCTGGCCTCCTGCTCTTCCCAAGCCAGTGGGTAGCACATGGAGACTGGTCCTAGACAGGGCAAGAGGGAAGGAGGAGGAGGAGGAACAAGGCAGGTAGGGAGGGGCTGCCACCCTGCCACGGCTTCTACGCACCAGGATGAGGGGCCACCTTTGCACACTGTCTGAATTATTCAGGCAATGAGGCCTCAGGGGTCCAGGAGGTCTGTGATGTTTGGGGGTTTTGTGGCCACTTAGGTGGACCAAAAGAGAAAAGGATTCCGTTCTGCTCACTTATCTCCTAACCTTATAAACTCAGGATTAGCAAATCAAAGGCGGATTTGGCACAGCTGAGGGACGACAGTGGTTTTGCAGAGCAGTTCAAGCTCCATCCTTCATGATCAAATGAGCTTAGACCATTGATACATAAATGGCATTTTGAATCCCTCTAATTGGGCGTGTGGGTCACGCCTGAGCCACAGCGGCCTGGCTGTCCCAGCAGAATTAATGAACCAGAGAAGGCCCTGAGTATCCCAACAGTGGCCTTAAAATAAAGTCTCAGGAAGCACCCTGGGAGGGCAGAGTTCAGGACCACCCCTCTCAGCAAGTCCCGGTGTTAAGAGCCATGGCCTGGAACAGGAAGACTCTGACCAGCTAGGTGGAGGGGGAGAGGGGTCTCATAACCTGTCTGTACTTCTATTTCCTCTGCTGTAAGATGGGGAAATGATCACATTGATGGCACCCTACCGAGGATCAGTGAGGTGCCGGGCTCTGGGCTGTCTCACTCCAATGCCAGGCTCCTAAGCATGACTGAGACAGCCTTGGAGTTGCCCATAGTGTGAGAGAAAGGAACATGGAGTTTGGACCAGAAGGGGAGGCCGAACCTCAGTCTTCCCACACTCCAACTTGGCAACCAAGGCAGGTTCTTCCTTGCACCATGCCTTAGTTCTTCACAGAGCTCCTATGTGACCAGAGCCCTAGAGAAGCATCCTTCAGCTATGTCCTCCTCAGTGGAAGTAATCCACCCTGCTGCTCTGCCATGCATCACAGGTGTACCCTTCTTTGACTACTTGGCTTCAGGGTTGGCTTGCCCAATGGGGAAATCATGGCAAGTGAGAAGAAAGGACCGAAGTCTCTCTCTCTCCTCATTGTGTTTCTTGAGGTGTCACCAATAGTCTGTGTTGGAATGGTGACAGAGAGACCCACCAGGACTCTAGTTCTTATTCCCAGCCCAACTTTCAGGCACTCCAAACCCTGCCTCTCTGCCCTTCTGTGGCTGTGGGGGTAGAGGTTTCTGGTCTACATTGTTTGCACTCTAGCATCTAGACCCTCTTATATAAGCAAGTACCTTTCTCAAATTTCCTCTCCTTGAAAGGCTTAGAGGCAGGCATAGTGGTACACACATATATCCCAGAATTCAGGAGGCTGAGGCAGGAGGATCTTTGCAAGTTCAAGATCAGCCTGGACTACGAAGTGAGCTCAAGGCCACCCTGAACTGCCTAGTGAGACTTTGCCTCAAAAAGACCAGAAAGAGAGAGAGAGAGAGAGAGAGAGAGAGAGAGAGAGAGAGAGAGAGAGAGAGGCTCAGAGAAGACTGTGATTGGCAAGGCCTTCCACCACCCATGTGGCATCAATCATTCAAGCATGCAGTGATAGTTCAGCAATGGCCTCTGACTGCCATCAGAGCTGCAGAGACATTCATAGGCACTGCCCCTCACTCAGGCTGATGCTGGGAGCCGGGTGCCTGCATTAGAGTTACAAGGTGCCCATGTTCTGAGCATGCCCTGGGCATGTGCCAAGGGGGAGGGAAGGCTCACACAGCTAGCAACAGGAAGCCATGAAGGCTTGTGAGTCAGGATGGCAGGGCTGGCCCTGTGGATGGACAGGCAGAGGAGTCTTGGGAACTGAAGCAGTCCTGGCTCTGAAGTGGCACATAGGAGCCATCCCAGGACACCAAGTGGCCTAGAGTAAGTGTCTTCTCTCTCTTAGCCTCCACTTTATTTCCCCATTTAAGAAACAGCTTGAAAGAACTGGTCAGCAAGGCTCCTACTGCTACATTTTGGAGCTTCAGGTTATTCGCCAAAAGGAAAGCACGCTTTTAGGGAGCCAGAAGCAAGAGGATCACAAGTTCAAGGCCAGCCTGGGCAATTTAATGAAACTTTGTCTTGGAACAAAAATTTTTGAAAAGAGCTCAATGGTAAGTACTCACCTAGTAGGCACCAGACTCTAGGTTCAATTCCCAGCACTGCAACAGAGAGAGAGAGAGAGAGAGAGAGAGAGAGAGAGAGAGAGAGAGAGAGAGAGAGGCAAACCAACCCTTGTAACCCCCAGCTGTGAGTTTTGACTCTGCCTAAGAAGCTGCGAGGTCAGAGGCCACAGCATGTGCAGAGAATACTCCTTTCTGTCTGACTATTGCAAGTTGCCGTTGGCCTCCAGCAAGCCATACTCCCACTCTGAGCCATAGTTTCCCCATAAGAAAAGTGAGCCCCACAGCAGGACCCCCCAGGATTGTGTGGAGATAATGTATAAAGTACCAGGGACACAGTAAACACTCAACAATTGCTAGCCATACTGCAGTGGAAATGGGTTTGAAAGCAAGATGGAAGGAACAAGGTGGAAACTTGACAGAAAAAATGATGTCATGATCCAGAACTCACGGTGAGAATCAGACCCATGGCCCTCTGTCAGGCACTGCCCAGGAGGAAGCTGGGGCAGTGGCCCTGGGCTCCCCCAACAACCAGAGTACATTTTGCAGCAGTGGGGGAATCCCAAAGGCTGGCAAAGTCGCCTCGCCTCCCAGGATCTGCGTTGGGCTTGCTCCTCTCTCTGGGGTTAGCATGACCCCAGAACTGTCACCTGTGAACATGAAGGTGTCAGCAGCCCATGCATGTGGCTGTGCAGGCAGGGGAGAGACCTCTAGCCCTCAGCACAGGCTGTGTTGATACTGCCTATGGCCACCCCGCATGGAAGGGACTGTAAGGGTGAGGGCAGTGGACAGGTGGGTGACCAGCACACAATTTTCCAGGCCCCTAGCTCCCTCCCAAGCTCCAGCTAAAAATAATACCTCCCTGGGAGACCTGCCTTGCTGGCAAAGCTGGACCATGCATAAAACATCGGCCGGTCAGGTTTCCTCCGCTGAATGGCCTCTTTCAGCATGTGCAGGGGTGAAAGGTTTATGGGAGGGATCACCTGACTTCCTGAAAGGATGGAGCAGCCTTGGTCCCTGCGTAGGCCCCAGCCTCGCAGCTCTGTGCCTGGCACCATGGTCCCCGTGGCAGCCCACACAGAGGGCTCCTGGGCTAGGTTCCCCTTTCTCAGTGTCTCCCAAGGCCTTGCACTGGACCCTCCCCCCCACACCCCCATGGCAGAGGGACTGGTCTGAAATGAGGCACACAAACCTGAGTGTGAACTCTGCTTGTTCCACATCTCGGTTTATGCACATGTGCATACCCTTCTAAAAGACACTCAGAGAGGCTGAATTGCACAGAGACACACCACGGTTGAGGTTCAGGTGCAGTCTAAGTGCACCCCACAAGGCTGTTATGCTAGAAGGCTGATCCTCAGTATGGAGATGTTGAAGTAGTGGAACCTAGATAAAAGGTGGCACCTGTCACTTCACAGGGCTATGGGACAGCTCCTCAGAACAGATTAACACTGGACTTGCAGAATAAGTCAGCTTTCTTGAGAGCGGGTTGTTAGCAAACAAGGCCACCACATGTGCCTGGCCCTTTCTGCACAGCTGATTTGCTTTCAAGGTGTCTGCTGTGTTGTGACACAGCCAGGAGCCCTTGTCAGGCTATTTGGACTCTGCAGCTATCAGACTTGTGAGCCATATAACCTCATTTTTTTTTTATAAAGTATCAGGCTTTGGGTAGTTTGTTGTAGCAACACAAAACAGACTAAGACCACCATCTATTCAAAACCAGCTCTGTCTAACGGCAATTTACTGTTGTGTGTTTTGGTTGTGGTCTAAGGGAGCATGACAAGAAAGTGGGTCATGAAGGAAAGAAAGATCTGACTTAATCACTTCCTCTGTTGCAGGGACACAGTACTGGACATCCACAGTTAGGGGGAGAGGTTTATTTTGGTCCATGGTTTTAGACGTTGAACCCATTGTTAGCAGGCGCCAAACAAGAAAATGGCATGATGGAAGAGCCTTCCTTGGAGGGAAGCTACTCATATTGTGGCAGCCAGGAAGGGGAGGGAAGAGAAAGCAGGAGACTGGAAAAGAGAGAAACCCTTCCAGGTCATGCCTCTAGTAACTTCTTCCTTCAACCAGCGCCTGCCTTTAACATCACAGTTAGCTCTGAACTCATTCTTGGATGAATTCACCAATATATAGCACCCCATAAACCATCACCTTCTACAAGTCCTGCCTCAGAACATGTGGGGTTTGGGGGTCATTCTTGATCTCAATCACAGCAAGGAAATTTATCTGCAGTTAGTGATTCCTGAGATGGTTGAAATCAGCTTTCCCACAAAAGCCACTACTTCCCTCCCATAACTCATTTATTTCTTCTGTCTTGTTTCACTCAATAAAGGCTTTCTTCTAAAGGTTTTCCTCAGGAAACCTGGAAGCTTTAAGAAGTTTCTTTGTGCATATATTTGCCTTGTGGAATAGAATGAATCAGCTGAGACCATCAGTGCAATTGCCTTCTTGTGGCCTCTCTACCTATCTTAGGCATCCTCACATTATGGTGGCTTCAAGGACACCAAGAAAGACAGAAGGTTCTAGAAGTTACGTAGTGTAGGTTATGTAAGAGGAGATGCCGTGGGTCCTAGAGCAGGGCTTCAGAGAATTAGAGGCCATGTTTGAAAACCACCACAACCTCATTCCTGGGTATCACATACTGATCTGAGGACTTTATTTCCTTCTGAGTGACTATAGAAATGATTTTATGATCTGATTTCTTTTTCAGTTAATATTGTGTCACAAGCATATTCCTTTGTTAGAAATTCTTTATACATACCATATTCTGATCATTAGGCTTTGAAAGAAATACATGTTCACAGTTAAAATTTTTTAATGTTGAAAAATTCTAAATAGATTTTTAAAAGTTACCACTACCTCTCTGATTTCATGTACATTTTTAACTATTTTTTTCCACTCAGTATGTGAGAATCACCAGATTCTCAGATAGTTTAACATCGTTAAAAGAGCCTTTCTCACTATTATATGGATATCTAAAATAGACTTTAAAATCCTCCCTCCCACTGCTGAATTCTGATGCTATCTCCAAGTTAGCACCATTGGGAAATCCAATGTCGTGTGTGTGTGTGTGTGTGTGTGTGTGTGTGTGTGTGTGTGTGTGTTACTAGGGATTGACCACAGGGGTTTTACATCAAACTATATCCCCAGTCCTTTTTTATTTTTATTTTTTTTTTAATTTTATCTATTTATTTATTTGTTTGCTTGTTGTATTTGTTTTGTTTGTTTCTTTATTTATTCATTTTGTGGCTGGCTCAGCCT
Organism: Capromys pilorides; assembly: GCA_004027915.1. NCBI lineage: Eukaryota > Metazoa > Chordata > Mammalia > Rodentia > Capromyidae > Capromys > Capromys pilorides. Next base: position 7,775 of record PVKN010015845.1, read on the forward strand.
GCCCTGGTGGTGGCGCTGGCGCAGCATGTGGTGCCGGGGATCGAACCACAGTCCCCACAGTCTCCTGAGCCCTTCTAAGCAGGCGCTTTAGACCACTGAACCATCCCGCCGGCCCCCTTTTTTTATTTTTTATGTTGAGAAAGGGCCTCACCAAGTCACCAAGTCATTAAGCTGACCAAGGCAGACTCAGACTTTCCATCTTCCTGCCTCAGCCTCCCAGAATGCTGGGTTTACAGAGATGAATCACCATGACTAGATAACAGTGACATTTTGAGTGTTCTGAAGGCTATATTTACATATGTAGTCTTTTCAATAGCCTTTTCATTATTATTCTTATTTTATGGCTATTGCTAGTAATGCTGCTTAATATTTACTGAGTGCCTAGTAAGTGACCTGCATGTTTTTGAGTGCTTTATATGGAACAACTCCTGACAATATTCACTACAATTTATGAATTGGTTTCTTCATTACAGATGAACAAACTGAAGCACAGAAAGGTTGGTAATTTGCTCCCAGGTGGTTCAGCTAACAGTAATGAGCAAACCTGGACCCAAACCTGGGTCTGCCTGACTCCAGAACCAGGTCTGCAACCACTTCTTTGAACCACGGGGGCATCAGGACTGACTTTACCCAGAGAACCAGCCCCAAGTGGGGAAGGGAATGGGGCAGGAGCCCCAAGTTACCCCAGTGCCCAGGAGGGAAAGGCAGCAGGTCTGGGCGTTACTCTCCAGGGCTTCTGAAGGGAGGCCGTGGTGGGGATGTGGGAAGAGCTGCATGCGGCGTGAGCCTTCTTGGCCTTGGGCGCCTTATAGGAGACAGAGCAGGAGCAGCTTCCCTTGTCTGGGAAATGCATGTGACCCGCACAGGCTGCTGCTTCTTTCATGCAATGGGAACCTGGGTCCCTGACAGGATGTTTCCAAACCCCTCCCCCTGGCCCAGCTCACATCCACCACAGCAGCCATTTGCTGTTTGCAGTTTGCTGTTTGCTGCCTGTCAAACCTGCCCATCCTTCTCCCCCAGCCCCCACCTTCCACCTCCACGCCCCAGGCCCCCGCTCTGGACCCCGCTCAGGCCCAAGTCACTAGCTTCTCTTGCCTGGATGGCATGAAGACCTCCCACTGGGTTCCTAGCTCCTCTCCCAGATCACTGTGGTCCATTTCCCACATGGCAGACAGCCTGATCTTTATTAAAACATCAGTCAAATCAAGTCACTACTTGGTGAAAATGTTTCAGTGTTTCCTGTGGCTCTTTTGTATAGGGCAAAGCTTGGACTTGGCCTACAAAATGTCACAAGACTTAGTCCCTACCCATATCTTTAGTGTCATCTCTAAGTTCCTTGTTACCCTGCATCCAGCCTCACCAACCTTATGTCTCAGATCTTTAGAGTCAGGCTTCCTCCTGCCACTTGGTCTTCACATGTGCCAATCTCTCTGCCCAAAAGCTTGTGTCACCCCTCTTTACTCTCATGATTTCCTTAGCTTTTACTTTACTAGATTTTATTTTTCAATTTTAGGTTGGCCAAAATATTCTACAGAAGGTACAGAGATTTCTTGTCTACTCCTGTACCTACCCATGCACAGCCTCTGCTCCCACAAAAATAACTTATTTGTTACCATTGATAGACCTGTATAGACACTCTGTTACCACTCAAAGTCAGTGGTTTAAAATTAAGGTTCACTCCTGCTATTGCAATTCTCTGTACCTTGTCTCTTTCTCTCCCTTTTAATCCCTAGTAACCACTGATCTTTTGACTGCTTCCATAGTTTTGACTTTTCTTGGGGCTGGAGAGATAGCTCAGTAGAATAAGCGCCTGGCTGGAGAGCACAGGGTTCTGAGTTCAATCCCCAGTACCATAAAATAAATAAATAAATAAATAAATAAATAAATAAATAAATAAATACTGCATAGTTCTGACTCTTCCAAAATATCAGCTCAGTGGAACCACGTGGGTGCAGCTTTTTCCCTTCAGCTTCTCTTCATGAGATGCATTAAATTTCTTGTGTGCCTTTTCATGGCTTGACAATTCATTTCCTCATTGATGCTGTCTGACATTGCATGGACCGGATGTACTGCAGTTTATTCATTCATTCACTACTCAAGGACACTAGAAGGCCATTGCCTTCCAAATTTCTGTTTTGCCAGCTATAAAGAAAACTGCTATAAAAATCTACATGTAGGATTTTGTGTAGACAGAGGTTTTCAGCTCCTTTGGGCGAATGCCAAGGGGTTCAGTTGCAGAGACATATGAAAAGAGGATGTTTAGTTTTGTTAAAAAAAAAAAAAAACTGCCAAGCTGTCTTCCAAAGTGGCAGGGCCTCTTTGCACCGGCAATGAATTTCCTTCCGCTCCACATCTTCGTCAGTACTTGGTGTCATCCATATGCCAGAGTCGAGCCATTTCTGACGGGCACATGATGGTAACTCATCACTATTTTCATTTGCGTTTCCCTGATGACATATGAAACACGGCATCTTCAGACACGCATATCTTCTCTGGTGAAATCTTTTGTCCATTTTTAACTGGTTTGTGTGTTTACTTATTGATGAGTTTTAAAAGTTGTTTGAATACTTCAGATACTAGTTCTTTATCAGATTTTCTCTTACAAATATTTTCTCCTACTCTGTGGTTTGTCTTCTGATTCATTTTGTATTATTTTAGTCACAGCAGAAGTTTTTAATTTTAATAAAGTCCAACATATCCATTGTTTCTTTCATGGGTTAAACTTCTGGCACTGCAGTTGAAGTCATCACCAAATCCAAAGTCATCTAGGTTTTCTGCCATTGTCTTCTAGAAGTGTAATGGTTTTGAATTAAGTTCGTGAGCCATAGGGTACAAGATTCATGTTTCTCAATTTATTTTTTTTGCCTATGGATGTCCAGGTACTACAGCACTGTTTGTTGGAAGGATCCTCACTTTTGCATTCTATTGCTTTGCCTTTTACCATGCGTCACTTTCAAGGCTCAACTGAAACACCCAAGGCCACTGGAATGACTCTCCTCTACTATTCACTGAAAACCTCTGTCTTAGGCTCCCACAGCACCCCAGACTGCTCTGCCCAACCCTGGGCCCCATTCCAATACCACTGCTGCTAGTGGCCCCCCTCCCCTGCTCAGCAGCACAGCACAGGGTAAGCTTGGCAAGGGCGGGGCTCCTGCCGCCATACCCATCGCCATGCACTGCTGACACTCCACAGATATTTGCCACGAGGGTGACAGACTTTAGGACAACAGCTAGCAGCAGCAGAGCCCCGGGGAGAGCTACGTTCTATTCTCAGAGCTCGTCTGGACTCACTTCATCCTCACCAGTACACGGCGCTTAGGATCGCCCTTCCCAGGGAGCCTAGCAGGAGGAGGCCGTTGCCCAAACTTGCAAGCCACCAAGTAAAGAATAGGAGCAGCAGTCTCTCTGTGTGGCTTGAGATCGCTGCACAGAGCCCCCTGCCCCGTGACCATTCACATGGAGCCCAACCCAAGAGGCAGATCTCAGCTTGGAGCACCAACCCAGTGCATGGAATCACAGGGCCACCTTCACCAGCCAGCCAGTGACCAGAGGTGACAGATGGCTTTGACAGTGGGATCAGAGGTCTATGCAGCCAACTCACCAGGAAAAGCAGCAGTGCACATGTGGTACAAGCATTTTCTTGTTTGCTTTGTATCTGGTTCCCACTTGGCAGCTCCTTCCAAGGCTGCCAGGTTTGCATTTTTCTACTTAATGGTAAAAATTCTTAGAAGCATGATTTTCTGCTTTGCTTGGCAATGCCTGGAACATACCTCTGATGCAGCAGGTAACTGGATAGGTTCTCGGTTACAGCAATTTGCTGAACACAAGGTTTTGTGCTCAAAAACACATTACGGCACTCAGAGGGTGTCACTCATGGATTTAGGGTACTAGAGTGGAGGCAATAAGACTGAGGAACCCAGATTAGGGAGACATAAAGTGCTCAGTAAGGTTGGCCTCTGGGCTCACATAAGACAGCCTAGGCCAGAAGGGAAGAACACAAGCAATGATGACACCCCAGCAGGAGCTATGTGTACCCTCACTCCCCTGGCTGTGTGATCTTATAAAAGTCAATTAGCCTCCATGAGCATTGATTTCCTCAAGAGCAAAATGAGCAGAGTAAGAGGACTTAACTCCTAGGGCTCTGGCACAGTACGTGACACCACTGTGTCCTCCAGGCCTGGAGCAGTGTCTGACTCATAGTAGGAACTCAATGAATTTAGCTAAGTAAACCTCGATTGCTCTCAGCCATATGCCCATTGCTGAGAATCATGCATGACAGAAAGTTGGTGCTCAAGTCATATTTGTTGAATTGGCTTAATCATTCACAGCTGTGCCAACTCCAAAACAGGACTCGGTATATAATTCTTACTCAAAAAGTAACTTCTAATGACTGAATATAAAGTATTTAGCATATGACATGGGATGTACTATTTGATTAATGTTAGCTCTTGTTCTTTGCTCATTCAACAAATACTCACAGAGGCCCTATAGGTGCTATTTCCCCACATCAGCTCTTAACCCTCCAACACCAGCTGGATGTCCAAAACTTCAGCTTCATTCTGATGCAGTGTAGCTGGCTAGAGTTAGGGTCAGACTTCGTAGATCTAGGGCTCAGATCCACAAGACTGCCCCACCTTTAGACACCAGCCAAAATGGAATCCCCAGGCTACCCACATTTCTACCAGGCAACTAGGACTTCTTTCCCTCCAAGTATAAATCAGTAAACACCTCATGGAACTCAGGAAATGCTTTACTGATAATAGACTTGCACTTGGCTTGTTATAAAGGATGCAGTTCAGGAAGTCATGCAGAGGGCATGGTGATCAGGTGAGAGGGACGCTTGGCTCTCATACCCTCTCTGGGCACACTGCCCTCGAGGAGACGCCACATGTTCAGCACACTCCAAGTGTCCGTGTTCCACAGACTTTATAACCCAATCTTCCCCCTCCTTTCCTAAGATCAGGATGGCACTGAAAATTGAGACCTCCTAATTCTGGACTCAGGGTTCCAGATCAGCAGCCCCATCATGAAACAATCTAGTGCCCCATCTGAGTCATCTCATTAGCATAAGCTCCTGAGTTGAAAAGGTCTTGTTATGAAAGACAAAATACACTCCTATCACCAAAGTAATTCCAAGCGTTTTAGGAGCCTTGTGTCAGGAACTTGAGACAGAGTAGAAATATATATATATTTTTTTGCAAGCCTTTGCAGCAAAGATGCTGTAGTATCTCAGGTAGGGTCAGCAGGGAATTGCCTGACATGACCAGTCTCCAAGCAGTTGGTGTCACTAGTTCCAGGTGAGTTTTCCAGCCCCATTATCCATCTCTCAATTTAGTAGGACCTGATCCCAACTTACCCCAAGTCTCGAGGTTCCAGTAACCTCTGCATTGTTCAAGTCTCGCAGGGGACAGAACACATTTATGTTCAGGGACACAAATAACCTTGAGCTAACAAAGAGTTCCCTAAACCTCAGATATTTCTGACCTAAGGGGCAGAGAAATGTGCTACTAAAAGGATCAGGTATAAATTCCTATAGAAGAGGAAATGAAGAGCTTCATGGTTTAAAAATGATGAATCAGAGATCCTCAAATACGCAGCACAAGGGGACACTCACCCATTTCTGTGCTTCTGGAAGACATTGCTATTCAATCACCGCCAACTTTATGGCAGCTCTCTAGACCATCATAATCAATCAATCACACAGCACTTGAAATGAGACCTCTATCTTCTGCCAGGAATTGCCTCTCTCATAGGAAGTCGATCTAAACTCCCCAGATGAAAGGAAAACTGTACAGACTCAAAGATTATCCTTGAAAGATCTCTTCGCTCTCAAAGCATGGGAATAGTTCAGACTCTGAGTCCAATCAGGCCATTTTCCTTATACTGCCATAAATTACTCTCTCATTTTGGCTGAGCACAGACACTCGGACTTAGCTGAAACTGAACTGTGTGTAAGACCATACATCCTGAGTAATCCTGAGAATCCCATACATAGTGAGACCCTGTTTCAAAAAAGGAGTTAGAATCCCTGAGGGCAGTGAGAAAGGCAACAGGGGCTGAGCTCTACTAAGGATCAGCAGAAGCAGCACCTAATTTTCTCATCTATCTACTCCCAGGTAAGTGCATACTCACTGTCTGATCAAACCAGCTGTCCAGACAAGCTGTTCATTTTCTCATCTAAACCTGAATGCCCACAGTGAAGAACGTAAAATGCACATGAGTTAAATACCCATATCACACAAGTCCACTCTATTTGCTACCCCTTAAAGGACACTTGTCCCAGCAAAGACCATAAAAAGAAGATGAGACTAGTATTTTAAGAGCACTGGCCAGGCACAATTTCACATTGTTTCTTTTAATGCCTCCATGACCTTGCAAAGTAAAGTCTCATTAACACTGGGTAGGTGTTTATCAGTTTTAGAAAGAGAAATTCACAAATCTGATCCCTTCTAAATAATTCCTCATGTTATATGACTTAAAAAAGAGATAAAACTATCTCCTGTTCAGATGTGGAAAGCACCAAATGCTCAGCTTCCTGGGCTCCCTTGCAGCTAAGGTACAAGCATGTAACTTGAACTCTTGGGCACCCAGACACAGTCTCTCTCTGGTGGGTGGCAGTTGGGAGCAGAGACCACGACCATAAGTAGTGGGAACATTGAATTTACAGGGAAACCCAAGAGAGCCAGCAATGAAACCTACAAATCAATAAAGACAACCTACCAGGAAAATAGGTATTAGAAATGAGTAATCAATTCACAAAAAGGGAAAGAAAAAGGTCAATGAGCTTACAAAGAAATGACAATTGTGTTGGTAAATAAGAAAAGGGACTAAAGATATCTTGGTAAGGGGCTGGGGAAATAACTCCATTGCACAAGTGCCTGCCTGGCAAATGCAAGGTCGTGAATTCAAACCCCAGTCCTGCCAAAAAAAAGATGTCTTGGTAGTCTTCTCACCACTGAGACACAATAGCCACCAACACTCACACTTCAAAGGAGAAACAGTGTGTGTTAACCCACTGTTACAGTCCATAGTCAGGCAGCTCCCAGGCAAAAACAGCACAGAAAAGAGGCACAGTGGGGGAAAATGCTCATGTCATAGTGGCCAGGAAGTAGAGAGAGACAGAAGCAGTTAGCGAGGAGATATACCTTTAGAGCTCATGCCCCCAATGACCAGCCCCTTCTGAATAGAACCCACTTCCTAATTGCAAGTTAGCATATCACCCCCATGATTCATGTACCTTCCAAAACCTCCATCTATAAGCACATGAGGCCTTTTGGGGACATTCTTGGTATAAACCATAACATTCTTCCTTAGCCCCCAAAAGACTCATATACACCTTTTTATACAAAGTACCCTGAGTCCTAACACTTCCAGCATTGCCAAAAAGACCAAGTCTAAGTATCCCCTGAGGTTCAATGCAAACTCTTAGATGTGAGTCCCTGTAAAATCAAAAAGTTAAGCACTGTCAACATACAGCAGCACATAATAAACATTCTCATTCCAAAAGGAAGAAGTAGATGACAGAAAGGAATAGGACCAAAGCAAGAGCAAACTCATCAGAGCAAACATCATATCCCATAGTGCCACATTCAGCAGCCAGGCAAGATGCTGCACTGACATGTGAGTTCCAAAGGGCTTGGGCAGCCCACCTCAACACCCCTACTGTTGTAGCTCTCGTGGCTTTTCTCCTGGGGTGGTTTCTTTCCCTGTGGCTTTCCTCCGATGTTCCATTTCTCACTTCTCCAACTTTCTGGGGTCTCCACTGCACTCTGGCTTTACTTTCACAGATTCACATGCTGCCTTCTCAGTAGCACACTGCCTGACCTCCCAGGCCCTCTTCTGAACTCTAGGTGGAAGCACAACTCATGCATTCTACATTTCTGTAAAGTAGCACGGATGATGCCAAGATCTGCCATCAGCTTGAACATAGCCCAGGCCCTCTCAGGCCATGACTACAGAGGATCTGAGTTCCTGGGTGGCTAAGAACTGTGAAATGAATCTCATGGAACTTATTGCCCAGGTTTGGTTTGTTCTAACAGGGCTGCCTTCCTGGTAGGTGTGAAATTTTCTTCTCAAAGAAAATTCTTTCATTTTTGACAGAATTGGGATCTTGCTGGTTCCTCAGATGCCCTCAAGGAATCGTTTCTTTCTTAAGTTAGATGGCTATGTACCAACCTTGTCACAGGTCTGAGGGAGGCATGCCTTACGCAAACCACATGAATGCCCAATTATCATGTTCATGGACCAAGGATCAGGACATCTTTTCTATTGTCCTAGTATAATAATAGTTTTTTAATGCTAATATTTTCAATAACTGAGCTCTCCTTGCCCAAAGTATCTAGGCTCCAACTTTACAGCTCCTTATAGGCTACAGATTCACAGGAGCTTTCCTTCTGGCCATCAGAAAATTTCTTCAATTTATTCAACTCTACCCTTTTAGCTCTTCTTCTCATGGTAGATATGGCTAAAAGCCACCAGCTGTACTCATGCCCCAGCCCCAATGCTGGAGTTTCTTGAAATTTCTTTCACCAGATTCATTAGTCTGTCACCTTTAATCTTAGTCTCCTACAAAGCCTTAGGACATGTCCCTGGTAGGTAAATTTTCTGGCTGACCTTTAATACACGTGGCCTTGAGTCCAACTGCCAATGGAGCCCTTGTTCCTTACTAAAATCTTCTGAGCTTCATTTTCAGTATTCACGTTTTTATGAGCATTCTTGTCATCTAAACTCTGAAGAGAATCTCCCAATCAAGCTTTGCTTACAATATTATAGGGCTTCTTTGGCCACAATTCCAAATCTTTCCAAACTCCCTCCCCCCCACACACACACACCTGCCAGTTCAAAATCTTTGGAGCCGTCTTGTCAGGTTTAATCACAGGACCCATCCCACTTCTTTGGTAACAAAATCTGCCTTAGATATCCAACCAGCCCAAGCTGAGATGAGATGTTTCACATCTATCAGGTTAACAACAGTGTTAAACTGAGGATGGTATGAAATATCGCCTCCATCTAGTTTTATTGAAAAAATATCCCATATGTAATAAAACCAAAAAAACATACATAGCCTACATTCAGAAGGATTTTTAGGTGTACTGAAATCCAGAGTTCAAAAGCCCTTATGTAGGAAGAAGATATCAATCATCTAAAGCCTCAGGAATCAGTGGGGTGAAGAGGGCACTTAGAGTAGCTTCAGCCCCTGTACCAGCTGCCAACACAAGCAACTCAAGAACTTCACATCCATCGCTGTTCACTCAGTGTAATGCATGCATACCATATTTTGTACATGGCATGGTATACAAAACAGGAAATTAGTTCTGCATATGCTGTTATGGTTTATGTCTAGTTGTCCCCCCAAAGCCTCATGCAATCATGTGGCAGGGACTTCTAGAGTTTGAGACTTGATTCATGATCCACTGGGATTATGTGTTTTAGTACTGGTAGGACTATGGGTCTGAGTACTTCTGGGATTATGAGTGTGGCCTATGGTGGATAGGCTGAGGCAGAGAGTCTGAATGTAATATAAAGAGAGACAGAAGGACAGACATTGGTTGTTGCTCTCTGAGCCCTGGTTGGTCAGTTGCCTCTGTCATGATTGTTGCTGTTCCACCTCCATGAACTGGATGCTCTCTGCCCTGTTCCACTCAGCCTTGGGCCAGCTGACTATGGACTGAAACCTCCAGCAACTGTGAGCTAAATAAACCTTTCCTTCCTTCATTTTAAGTGTCAGGTATTTGTCCCAGCAATGAGAGAAGAGTAACTAAGACATATGCATAAAGAGAGAGATGCAAAAAGATGCTCATTATAGCATTTTTATAATAGGCAAATATTGGAAAGAATTTATTTGTCTGTAATGAACACTGTTATGAGCTGCCTCAATTTCCCTTCAGAACAAAGGTACGCATTCCCCCATCTCCCAAGAGAGCTGGCTGCTCAGAGCTGAGCCTTGACTAAAAGACAGCTGCCTTTCCAAATGGAACACAGCCTCCCCATATCCAATGATACTGGTCAGTGCAGTAGGACCAAGGCCCAGGCCTTTGGCCATTACAGGAAGGACTCAGAAGGGTTCTCCCCTGCTGCAGAGTCCTATAGAATCAGTTGGAGCCCCTAACATGACTCTTACTGAATGTCAACATTTTCACCAGGGGCAAGCTAGAGTGGGGTAAGGGTAGAAAAGAATGGACAGAGTCACTCAGACTCTTAGGCGGTACTGTGGATAGCTACTGATGAACATTGTCAGTGCATGGAAGAAAGGCAGTAGAAGGCCTTAGGTGGTGAATCAATAGTTGAAAGGAAAATACAGTATAAGACTCTCATCTCTTGTAGCAAGAGGATATAAAAAGATTAGAGTCAAGGTCAGTTTAATTATTAAATTAGCTGCATTCCAATGAAAGTTAAAGTCTCAACCTCAACAAATCTGCTTATGCCAGATTTCTCTGGTTAAGAAAAAGGAGACCCTAATGGTTAAAACA
>PVKN010015846.1:0-18234 GCA_004027915.1 Capromys pilorides
TATTGCTTACACTTGTCCTCTCCCATTTATCTAGGACCAGAAATCAACAGTGATTTCTTTAAAGAAGCTGATTGTAAGAGAAGTGGCCCATGAAGAGAAAGGTCTGTTTCTGATCAGTATGGTAGTGAAGGACCCAGAGATGGTGGAGGTCCATGCCAGCTCCAAAGAAGAGCGGAATAGCTGGATTCAGATCATTCAAGATACTATCAATACCCTGTAAGTAGGTCACCAGGGCTCAAGCCACCCAACCCTCCCAATACTTTTGTGTCTTTTAGTAGACTAGGCAGTAACCAAAGTCATTGACATCTTAGAAATGTGTTATTTCATCTTGTTTTGGTTGCTTAGGAACAGAGATGAAGATGAGGGAATTCCCAGTGAAAATGAGGAAGAAAAGAAGATGATGGACACCAAAACCCGGGAGCTAAAAGGTAAACTGTTGGAAGTGGTGGGGGCCCTAGTCTGTGCAGTGTATGCAGTTGCCAAAGGCAGCTGGTAGTGTCTGAGGTTCTGGGCGTGCTCAGTTCCAGGGCCGTCTCAGCAGCCTCAGCAGGAGACAGGAGACAAATAGCTGTGACACCAGAGACCTGGCAAAGAGTGACAGTAGAGTGATCTAGTGCTAGGTCAACAGAACATTGATCGTTTTATTATAATTGCTCTTAGACCCTGCTTGTGGTGTTCTTTGTACTTTGTCACAGAGAATTTCCGAGACTTTATGGACACATTTCAGATTAAACAATCCAAAGAAGGTATTTCAGGAAAAGACTTTTCTGATTAATCTGTTTGAATTCTCCTGCCAGTCCCTGGCTTTCTCAGTTAACCATACGTTTACAGATGAGTTGCAAGGCAGCTTGGGGAGAAGTATTTTGTGGTTATGTTTGATCACTATTTATCAGGCACCTGTTGTTGCAGGTAGTCTTGTTACCCTCACCACAAGGCAGGTGTTCAAATCGCTGTTGTGCAGATGACACATTGGAGGACCTCAAGCCACATAGACCAAAGGACAGTATGTGACTGAGCCTGAATCCTAATCCTTGTCTTACAAACAGTTGGGCCTGGCATTCTTTCTGCTTTGCAAGTAATTTACTGAGTACTCTAAAGTAAAAACTGCTTTGAGTAAAAATCAAGCTACCAGTCAGATAAGTGTAAGCTTTCGAGAAGTTAAGTTATTCCTTTAAGCTACTCAAATAGCATTCTGCTTCATCAAAGGGGGAGTAAAAGATGGGCAGATTTAGACTGTGGCCGGATTGATATCTAATTTATTGGCCAATGAATAGGGTGACGAGATAAAGATCTTCCTTCTGTTAACATTTGTTAAGCACCTTGCTGGGTGTATTGCTAGGCTGCAGAGATTTGAGAAGGTGCCTCGGGAAGCTCACACTCCAGCAAGGGAGACCACGTGGTGGTTTATGGGCCATTCACTTGTGTGAAGTGTGTGTGTTCTCTCATCCTGTCTCTAGTGAAATTCACCAACAAGCTGACACCCAGTTGCATCTGAAACAACAAGTTGTCTCACCTTTTTAGGGTCATGTGCAAAAGTGAAAAGGACTTGATGAGCCTGCCAAAGAATGGCAGGTTTCATGTCTCTGAAACTGGGAAGGCAGCAAGTCTTGAAATACAAGAATGATTTTTTTTTTCTTTGCTTTTTTTAACATATTGGGAGAATTGCTTGAAGGAGTAGGGCAGCAGCTGAAAGTGCAAAGACTAGTTAGGAGGCTTTTAGCATATAGGGTAGGTGAGATAAAAGCTAGAGAGAGATATAAGAAATAAAGTTCTTAAAACCCAATCAGCGGGGTGTGGGTTGTGGCACAGGGCAAGGAAACAAAATGTGCCCAGTTTGTGAGTAACCTGAAGGGCGGAGTTGAGCTGACTGAGGAAGAGAGCACAGGTTAGAGGAAGGACCGGGCAGCAAGGCCTGTACAGGGGTTGAGTTCAGATTCTGAGGACAGTGCGTCCTGGCACAGATGGCTGCTTGAGGCTAGAAGCTGATGGTCAGAAAAGTTAGGCTTGGGATGCTGTGAGTTATCACCATGTAGTGGTACCCTAAACCCCAAGGAATGACTGAGATCCCAGCAGGAAAGAATTGAAGGTATGCAGAGTCACCCAGGATGGAGCCAAGGGCAGATTCTCACTGTGCCGCCACTGCTGCTGGTGGCAGATGCCTAGGGACTGAGAGGAAGGAAACATATGTCCTCCAAGTGGAGGAGATACTGTTTCAAACAGAAGGAATCATGGTTAACAGAGACCTAAAACTATAACAAGGGTTCTGGGTTGACAGCAGCTGTGGAGGCGCAGAGTTTAGGCCAAGGAAAAAAAGGGCAGGGAAGTAGAAACAGAGGGCACACTTACGGTGAATATGCCAATGTTGTGAAATCTCCCAAGTAGAAATTACAATTTCTAAATGGAAAGTGCAGAGAGAAAACTTGAAGGGGTGGGAGTCCTTTTCTGTCTAGGCCCTTTCCATAAATTACCACAAGGTGGTGCTCATGTCTTAATGCTGTTGTAGTGCTAAACAAATTATGCAGACTTCTCTGTCCACCTTGCAGAACAACTTCAGCAGAAGGACCAGCAGATCCTCCTCCTACTGGAAGAGAAGGAGATGATCTTCCGGGACATGACTGAGGGCAGCACTGCCTTGCTGGATGAGGGCTCTCCAACTCAGAGCCTTAGAACCCTCTTCCGCTCCAACACAGAGGAAGCTCTGAAAGGAGGACCATTAATGAAGAGTGCAATAAATGAAGGTAATTAACATTCAGCACTGCCCCTTATCTCTCCTGCTTTACATGTTGGTGCTACTTTGCGTCTATAAAATGAATAGTCTAGAAAATTAGCCAAAATGGATGTTTCACCTGAGTAAATTTTCAGGTGAACATCCTGGTAACCACCACCCAGGTGAATAAATAAAATATGGCCAGATGCCCTGAAAGCCCTTCCAGGTGCTCTGTCCCCATTGCACCTCCTTTTCTTCACAAGGAATGGCTACTCTTGAGTTTTAGTAATCACCATTTACATCCCATCCCCTTCTGTTCCACAGTTCTCCCTTTGAACTACAGAACTGTATTCACACAGCAGTTCTGTCTTTGTTCCCTCAGTTCACAGCAGCACTTCAGAGGCATCATTACCAAGGTCTGACCCACTTGGCAAGTTGCATTCTTACATTGGGAGGCACCAGCTACCTACTTGGCACTTGTTGTGACAAGCAGGATAAAAAGATAAATTATTGGAGTGTTTCTCTTTTATTTACCAGTTTTCAAGATAGTAAATTGGACTCATAGTTTTTTTTTTCTTCTTTTTCTTATTCTTCATTGCTATTATTGAGATGGGAATATATCTGAGAGACAATATAATAGGTGGTGTACCTAATTATACATTCGGGATGCCAGGTTCAATGAACAGCACAAGAAAGTATGACTTTAAACTTATTTGAGTGTTAACCTCATGAAAGCTCAGTCTTCTATTTTTCCAGAGAGTACTTTGGCTTTTGAGTCCTATGGCATAGCCAGAGTAGTCTGAGAGTTTTTTTGCTATCAAGTAGAGTAAAATGTTTCAGGCCTATCATTTATGTGTATCCCAGATGTACATTCAACAATTTCTCTAAGAATTCTTTACTTGAGTGGAAAATACTGTTTAAGACCACAGTCTGGGTACTAAGGATGGTCACTGTGACTAGAGTGGGCCTTTTTAGTGAACAGAACTTGAGGGATGAGTACATGTGTATGATTTCATGTGACCTAATCTGTTGATTACATGAATCAAATTAATTGATTAGATAAACCCTGAGCTGCATGTGGTCTAATTCGTTACAGATTTATCTCCTTTCTTGCAAACCTTCATTTTCAAGGATGTCTTGTAGGATATCCTATGTTTAGTTAGTCTTTATCCCCACTCAGTACACACACAACAGAAATGGAATAACAAGGCTGATGGGCCTACCAGATAGGCTGCATATGCAAGACCCATTCTCCCTTTATCTTGAAGCAGTTGTTCCGTATCTCCACTGTCAGCTTGGAACCACTTGAATTGTGTTCTGTCCTCTGTGACAGTGACGTGCAGCTTCTGCTCTATAGTCACAGGTAATTGGTGCTCACCACCATATAGGTCACTAACCTTGTAGCAGTCCTGGACATCTGAAACTTAGCTCCAGCTGCTGCCTCAGGAAAGGCTCAGAGTAATAGGCCCTGGAGTTTCTTACATGTTAGAAATAATTTGTATACTTCACACTTGGAAGTGTCTTGTAGAATATGAAGTCTTTGGCCCATATCTTCTTCTCCTGGTATGTTTAATTTTTCTTAAGTGTTATTTCATTTTGTAATGCCCTAAGCATTGCTATCAGAGGCTGTTAATTTGATTTGCCCCCATAAGTCACATGGTGTTTGCCTAGATGCCCAAAGGATTTTTTCCCCCTAAATCCAAGTAGTTTTCTACACTGGGCCTTGTTGGTTATTCTGGGTTGTTCTTGGGGTCACAGTGGTCTTGTTTTGATGTATAGCTTCAGGTGTTTCTGATTTCAAGAGATTGTTGTTTTAGTGTTTTCCACATTTCCTGGTTGTAATTTTCTCCTCCAAGAACTTCCATTACCCATTGGGGGATCATTTTTATGTTCTTATTGTCTCATTTTTGAATATTAGAATATTCTTTCACCTATCAATTCTTCTTCTGCTGAATGTTAGAAATCTTACACGGACTTATCATTTCTGTTTTATCTCTACTTCTTTGGATTTTGCCAACTCATGTGTTTTTCTAATTTTGATTTCAGTCCTTTCATGCTTTGTGTCATTTTTTTAATGTGTTTGGCTCATTTATTTTATGGATATACCTTGTGCTTTTATTATCTGGAAGGTTATAAACTTGCTTTCTACTGTTGTATGGGATTTGACTTCACTGTTTTTCTGTTTTTCATCTTTATATGAAATTAGTTTCTTAAATTTTTAGGTTCACATAGCTTTTCTCACTCTCAAGTACTCTTGCATTATTTTTATGCAATTTCGTATTTTGAAAACATGATGCTTCTTAGGAGGTTTCTTGTTCAGATTCCCTCCCATTAGTCCGCCCAGGCCTTCTCTGCTGTTGTCTCTCCTGCTCAGATTTATTCCACTCCTTACATGTTCGTAGTTCCATGGGACCTGTCCTAGAAGAGAACCCATGGCAGTGGGAGTACAGAAAAGTTTGCAGACTGGGCTGCCTTAAAATTTCCTAAAGACAGCTGTTAGCTCCTTTGAATCTTAACTCCAGAAGCCAGTCTCATGTCAGATTACTTTTTCTTTCCCTAGACCAATGAAAATTTTCCAGACCTGTGGAAATAAAGTTGAAATTTCCAGTACAGTCTAATAAAAGCAATAAACCCTGAACAGAGACACTAGGCAGGGAAAGTCATGCATTTCCATGACATTGTGTCGTCCTGTGGAAAGACCTGACCAACAGGTCAGCCGTGTGTGTGTTTCCTCTCTGCAGTGGAGCTCCTTCAGGGTCTGGTGAGCGGAAGCGTGGGAGGCACACTTGCCCAGCCTGTCAGCAGCGCCACAGAACAAGCAGCCTTGCTTGGCCCTGTGTCCTTGCCACGGAGAGCAGAGACCTTTGGAGGATTTGACAGCCATCAGATGAATGTAACTAAAGGTGAGCAGTCTTTGACTCAGGGTTTTGGCTCTGCCTCCTTTCCCATTCAGTTAAGGCATGGTTTAATGAGGATTTCTGTTTGCTTGGTTTTTTGTCTTTTTGAGACAGGGTCTTGCTATACAGTTGAGGTTGGCCTTGAGCTCACTTTTGTAGACCAGGCTGGTCTCGAACTCGCACTGATGCTCCTACCTCAGCCTCCCAGTTAGTGGAATTACAAGTGTGCGCCACCATGGCCTGGCAAGGTTCTGAAGCACTAAGATCTATTTCAGGCCAGCCCAAACTATACAGAGAGACCCTGTCTCCAAAGTGACAATAACAAAATCTGTTAGATGTTTACTTTGAATAATAATACAAGTTAAGCATCACTAACCCAAAATTTCAAAATCCAAAACTTCTTAAATGCCAGTATCTTGCCACAAGTGAAATATTCTACAGTTGATCTTATGTGATGAGTTGAAGTCAGAATACAGGTGCACTAGAAGTGCTGTATAAAGTTACCTGTTGGCAGTTGTATAAAAGTGTGTGTATGTGTGTGTGTGTGCTGGCCCAATAGCTCAGCAGACTAAAGCACCTGCTTAGGCAGAGCGCAGCGGCCAGGGTTCCATCCCCAGCATGCCATACCAGCCCCGCTCCCAGGGCATGCTGAGACAGTGATTGAGACGGGATGTGGTGGTGCACACCTGTGATCCCAGCTCTTGGGAGGCTGGAAACAGGAGAATCACTATGAGTCCAGTCTACATAGTGAAACCTTGTAGACGCTGTCCTAAATACAAGGGGGGAAAAAAGTGTGTGAAAAGTGAATTTCTGATTTGTATGCATGCCCAAGATACCTCAGTAATGTGTGCAGATTCTCCAGGGTCTGAAGTCCAGTACACTTCCAGTGCAGGCATTTTGGATAAATGACACCGTTTTCCCTCCTACTTGTTCTTTACAGAAATTATTAATGATGGCTTAGTTGCCACTAAAGTGGCTTCCACTGTTTTGACATTAATAGAATTAAAAACATCATGTTCCTGAGCTAGGTACATTATATTCTTTGCTTGTTTTTAGGAGGTGAGAAGGAAGAAGGAGATGATGGCCAAGATCTTAGGAGAACAGAGTCAGATAGCGGCCTTAAAAAGGTATTTCTTTGTGGACACACTGTGAGCCTCCTTGAAGCTTTGAAATTACTCCACTTTGATCTCATTTTGGGTGCCTGAGTTGCAACGTTCAGGAGAAAGCGCATTTTAAAAAGCAGGCTCAGCAGTTGAGAGTCCTATACTCTTGGCTCCTTGGCTTGCCTGGCCCAGAGCTTGTTGGCTTCACATTCCTAAGCTACCCTGCCAGGACCAGTTTCATGAAGTTTGTTTAGGTGCCGCACCTGTTGGATCTATTCATGAAACTTCTGTAGTAAAAGTTCAATACCAAATCTTTGCAGGAAGAATTTGTGGTAGAAAGGTAAAAATAGAAAACTATAGTGTAACTTAGAAATGTATTGAATACAACTTTTACAAGATCTTCATGTTTTTAAATACAATTCTTTGTTTTATAGGGTGGAAATGCTAACCTAGTATTTATGCTTAAAAGAAACAGTGAGGTAAGGACATTATAAACTATATAAAGAGTATTTGGGGCTGAGGATGTAGCGTAGTGTGAGAGTACTTGTCTGACCTGCACATAGCCCTGGGTTCAATTCTCAAAAAAAAAAAAAAACAAAGAAACACTAGTTTTTTAATATTGTCTATGCTAGCAAAGCCTTTTCTCATATTTTCTTCTAGTTCTTTTAGGCTTCGGTTTTTACCTTTAACATATTAATCTATTCATATCCTTTGTTGGTGTGTGAACCAAGGGCCCAACTTAATGTTATTCATAGAACAATTTAATATTCTTCCTTTCTGCATCAAATAGACCAGGTACTTACATACTAAATTCTTAAGGCTCTTCTGTAGGCTTGCTGTTCTATATTAGTGTACTTTTTACTCTAGTCCCTTTAAACAGTGGAAATTTTATAGTAGTTTGGTGGATACTGATCGCTCTCCTGCAAGTACATTGTTTTGTTTGGTCTTTTTTCTTGGCTTCTTCTACTTGTTTATTCCCCTTGTTACTTTCAACTTTAAAAGATCTCCTTAAAACTGAAGCCCCTTACAAGATTTAAGAAAGTTATAACCATGTAGCATGATGGATTCTGCAATTCATGAAGTCTTGGCCTTCCATTTTGCTCCTTTTGCAGGTTGTCCGGAGCATTGCTCATCTGCACGAACTCCTCAGCACCCTGCAGGTATGGGGCTTCTTTCACCATGCACACCCATGTGTGGAGGACAGAGCAGGCTCTATTGTGCTTATGGGTGAGCAAGGTCCCAGTCTGGAGAAGCCTGGCTCTCAGGGGAGGAAAGTCTCAAGTGCACTGGGGGGAGTTCTGTGGGCCCTGAAGTTGATGAGCTGCTGTGGACTGGAGACTCAGCTTGGTGACAGTCTCCTGCCCTTAAAATGCTCAGGGGCTCAGTCTGGCAATGCCAGCTGGGTCCCAGCAGGCGGCTCTTCTCCACAGCGAGCATTGCACAGCTGTGCTCTATGTGCCTCCCGCAGGGTGTGGTGCTGCAGCAGGACAGCTACATTGAGGACCAGAAGCTGGTGCTGACTGAGAAGGCACTGACACGGAGCATGTCCCGCCCCAGCTCCCTCATCGAGCAGGAGAAGCAGCGCAGCCTGGAGAAGCAGCGCCAGGACCTTGCCAACTTGCAGAAGCAGCAGTCACAGCACCTGGAGGAGAAGCGCCGGCGTGAGCGTGAGTGGGAGGCCCGGGAGAGGGAGCTACGTGAGCGTGAGGCACGGCTGGCTGAACGCGAGGAGAAGGTGCAGCGCGGGCAGCAGGACCTGGACAGGGACTGGGAAGAGCTCCAGCAGAAGAAGGGAGTGTACCAGTGTGACCTGGAGCGGCTGCGCACAGCTCAGAAGCAGCTGGAGCGGGAGCAGGAGCAGCTTCGGCAGACAATGGAACAGTTCAACCAGAGGCAGACAGAGCAGGACCTTTGCCAGGTATCAGGAGCCTGCTGAGCAGGGAGGAGGGCAGCTTGCTTATCCCGCACTGTGAAAAAGGGAGCAGAGATGCCACACCCATTTCTGCCTTTTGCTTTGCCCCAAGTTTGGGGCCTAGAATGAGTCTCTGAAGGAGACTACTGATGACTCTAGTGCCGTCATCTCTAGGAAGTTGAAGAGTGGGAATGGTTGGGGGCAGAGGAGTCAGTGGCTCTTTCCTGCTGACTGGCACTTCCCCCACCATCCCCAGTCCAGGCTAGAGTAGCCTCAGCACATGTGAAATAATGGCAGTCAGGCTTTAGGGAGCTAACCCTCTGTCTCATGGCTCCCTCTAAAGCAACCTGTGCCTGCTGAGGAAATAGCAAGGATAAGAGAGCCTCTGGAACTTAGCAGCACTGTGATCGGAGGCAGCAGTCAGTGGCTCAGCTGCAGGAGCTCCTGTGCAGGACTGCTACAGAGAGATAGCTGCATCAGTGACAGGGGACAGAGCCCAGCCCAGCAAGTGGATGGAGGCGGCCACTCTTCTTGGGCAGAGAAGACTTGCTTGGGGCTGGCTTGGTGCCAGGTTTGCTGAGATGCCATTTGTACAGACGGGCTTTCAGTACCTCAGCATACCAACCCCATGTTTACCTGAGTGACACTCCATGGTTTTTTGCAGTGGTGGATTCTTGTCCTGGTCATACATAGATGTCCCTGTCTTTAAAGCTCCTGTCGCATTGACATTCCTTTCCTTGTATTATAAAAGGAAAAGCAGTGTCTTCCAGAGTGAGGGGCAGTGTTCACTTTCTGCAGATGTCTTAGAATCTCCAGCAACAGCAAGTGTTGCTGTTTATGAAAACAAAGATGGATTCCACTTCCCTCCCGTAACATCAGTGGGACTTCAACAGTGGAAGGTTCCCAGGCAACTAAGATAGCACAGAACAAATGATCCTCTTTACCTTTGGTTTAACCTTTAGCCAAGGTTTACCCTCTAACCTAGAGAGGCATGTAATCTCTTTGCCCTGAAGTAATTATATCCTTGTGTAAATCTGGGAAGTTAAATACATAGCTTTCCTTGTTCCTTCAGGGAATGAAACGGGAGGTCTTTTCTAAGCTGCCTCATTAATGTGCTACTATTAATCTTCATTATTGACATTAGTGCCTGCAATAAAAATATTAATGGTATTGAAGGTGATACTTTTGGTCCGGTTGTTTTTTAGGGGAAGCTTATTTTTTGTTTTTGGTCCTGAGGACCAAACCCAGGGCTCCAGCAAGTGTTACCACTGAGTCAAATTGAAAGTGATATTTTTAGTGTGTTCAGATACTACTGGGAAGCAGCCAGTGAACAAGACAAGTTTTGAACCTTCTCACAATGAGTTCCGTAGAGTCCTAGGAAGCAGGTGGACCCTCACCAACACATAAAGTTGAATCTAGCCGGTAATTACCGAATGAACACAGGGGTGCTGATGGCCTCAGCTGAAAACACCTTCTCTTGACTTTGTGCAGGTATCGCATCAACACACCAAGCTCATGAGGATCCCTTCCTTCCTTCCCAGTCCTGAGGCATCATCCTTGCCCTTTGTACCTTCAGTGACCAAGTCAGGGTCACTGGACTCAGAACTTTCAGTGTCCCCCAAAAGGAATAGCATGTCTCGGACACACAAAGATAAGGGGCCTTTTCACATACTGAGTTCAACTAGCCAGACGAACAAAGTGCCAGAGGGGCAGAGCCAGGCCCCTTCAAATATTTCCACCTCCACCTCCACCTCCACCTCCACCCGCCTGTTTGGGCTGTCTAAGCCAAAGGAAAAGAAGGAGAAAAAGAAGAAGAACAAAGGAAGCCGCTCCCAGCCTGGCGGTGAGTCCCCACATCCCATGGTGACTGAGTTCTAAGGAGGGAAAAGGTCTAAGCTCCACAGCAGTTGAAAGGGGGCATAGTTCAGATGCAGGGAAGCCAAGCTGTCATCCTGATCATGGCCACTTGCTGAGGATGGGTGTGCATGCTGTGAGTGTCAGCACCTACTACTCTGTGCAGCACACAGGAGCCAGGTGGAGGCCGCAGGTCCTAGTTTTAGACTGAAGAACTGGAACTCAGATGACCTGATGCAGGCTTTCCTGTCTGTCTAGGCCTAGCCCAATAACTGGTTATTTTAAGAAGCATTTGACAGTTTGACCTTGCAGTGACTATGAAGTAGATGGTGGACGGGAGAAATGAAGCTGCAACCTAGAGAGGGGCTACTTCGCCAGGAGCCCCAAAACCTGTGGTTATGCTATACTGAATGCCCCTCATCCTGTGTCATTTTCTCCCTGAATCCTTTCCTATACCTGCTTAGCAGGATTGAGCTTGGTCTTTTTTTTGGGTAGGAAGTTAAAAGATTTGTCTTTCTTGGGCCTCTTGATAAATTCCAATGCTGAAGTTAGTTCTGAATTTAGCACTTGCTTTCTGAGTCACCCTAAAGCGCCCTGGTTGTGGAAAGTGCACTGCCCATGAGCACCCCAGCAGGATGACCCAAGAGGAGGTAATGAGGTGGAAAGGGAGTTGTTCGGGATTTCTTTTTATTCTTGGTTTCACTGTTCCAGACGGCCCTGCATCAGAAGCATCTGCAGACGGTGAGGAGATCTTCTGCTGACCTCTTTCTCCAGATCTGGCCCCCGTGCCTGCCTGCTTCTCCTGCCCCTCACACAAAGTCTCCACACTGGACAGCCACTACTCTCCAGCATCAGTCCTGGGTACCCAGGTCCTGTAAACAGGAGGGAGCATGATCCTGAGTGTTGGGGTTTGGGAGGCCCATGATCCGCTCCAGCTGTGATCTGTGACTGCCCAGGACTCAGCTGGGACTGGCCTGACTAGGGACATTAACCTGAAAGTTGTGGGCGCAGGGCATAGTTTGGGGTGTGCTAGGAATCCCCAAGGGTAACAGAATCCAGGAGGCAGGGAGGGCTATGTCTGTGCACATGTTCAGTGACCCAGCGTCACTCAGCCCAGGACAGCCGCTGGCCACAGCCTCAGCTTCACCCCGCAGTCCACAGAGGGAGGACCCCTGTAAACCACTCTATGCATGCGTCACCCCTTTTCTCCATCTTTGAAGGGATGACAGACATCTGTGAAGCCAGTGGTAGGAATGGTTTTAACTTACAAGATTATATTTCCTCAAATTCACAAGAAACAAATTTCCTAATGTATTTGCCTACAGGCTCTAGACACAGAGTAGAGACTCATCTTACCCTTATCCTTCCAGTGTGCACCTTGGGGTCACTAACCACTCAGAAGAGCCCTCATAGCAGCTCTACTGGGACACCCACCCCAAGCAGCCACTAAGCTCTCACCCACATCACAGCCCACCTGTGGCCTGAGGCCTCCCAATGTCCATGGGACAACTGGCTGAGCAGTGGCTCAGGTATAGGATTAAGGCCAGTGTACAGTTTACACCTGTGCAGATGAGGGAGGCGCTGGACCTGGCTGGGGCCCAGTCATTGTATGTTAGGTCTCCTGCAGAACACGGTTTCCTGAAAAACTGTTTAAAGTCCTTTGTTTAAGAATATGCTGTACCCCATGAGGATCACACGAGCTGCCTGGTTTTTCCTCTCTCTTCCCACTGTGTTTTGGTCTGTGTGTGCTTGAGGCTTTCACTGCTGGTTTGTGCAGGACAGCTGTTTGGTAAGGGCTCCCTCTGAGGCTCCCTGTGCTGCATTCAACCTCCTGGCTGAGGAGACCTGGAAATGCCGTGCTTCGCAGATGGCCTTTAATTCCTGCTTTTTGCATCTTAGAAGCAAGAGGCTTGAAACATTTTTTTCTAAAGACAAACAACAATCTGTAACTTGGTGCTTGTTGATGAATTGCAAGCTGGACTTGCAGATGGAGATATTTATCTTTCAGTTTATTTGAAAGTCTGATTTAAAATTTTAACCTAAATTTGTTTTATTTATTTTAGTGTGTTTGTGTTGTGTTTTGTTTTTAGGGTGTACCGTTTCTAGCCCAGCAGTTAACCTAGCTGGTCAGTGCAGAGAGTACAGTGGCAGCCAGCACTGGCCACTCCGTCTTTCAAGTGCCTTGAGAGCCAGATGGAAGCTGAGGCTGGGGTGGGTCCAGGGCCTTCTCTCCCGGTTCCCACTCACACTTTTACCAAGGGTGTCTCCTTCCTTGAGGGTTAGGGAACTTGCCACCCAAGAGTGCTCACCCTTCAGACATAGACTTTAGGCCAAACCTGGCTGATTTCTTAAATGAAACTAAAAGACCCTAACCAGCAGAAAGCCAGCCACTCCTGCCAGCCCACACAGCTCTTGAGTTAGAACTGAACCTGCCCCGACTTTTCTCAGACCCCCATCGGGCTGGCCTGCCTTTCTCGTTGCTGGTCCCATGTGATCTGTGGTGGCTTCACCTCCCACAGCGGTGCTGCTGGGAAGGCAAGGCTCCAAGAAAGGCCTGTGCACGGGCAGAATGACTCACGCAGCCCGGACACAGTGTGGTCTCTAAGGAGCCGCGCATCCCTGCAAACCTGATTTTGACCTTCCAGTATCTGTTTCTCCTCACTAGTTAAGGTGTTTTCCTTGCTTTGGCAGTTTTAGGTCATTTAACAATGACAGCATCTTCCCCACACCTCAGTAACAGAAAAATGTGGCCAGGTTCAGGTGGGCCAGCTGGGTAGGAGGAGGAGGTCAAGTCTTGGCTTCCCCTGAGCTGCCAGTTGCTTCCAGGAATAGTGTTGCAGAAAGAGAGCCTCTTACCAGGAACTGTGCTTGCCCCTGCCTGCCCCTCTTCTGGATTTGATTTCAGGGATGCATCGCTGCTCCTGGAGCTACCTGGGGTGCTGCTGATTATGTTCTTGAGAACTCTTGTTCCCAGTCGGTGGGGGTGAGGTGGGGTGGGGGCACACAGGGACCTAGACTGTTTTCCTTTCTGCCCCTCACACCAGGAAGCCATAGTTCTTCCTCATGCTAGAGAAATCAGATGCCAGAGATTGTGATTGAGTCTTTAGGACAGATGCAAATACTGTGCCCAGGCTCCAGCTTCTGATGAACTTCTGGAAGGACACTGCACCTTCTCCTGAAAGTCATCTCAGTGGTTGTCCTTCCAGTTGGGTGACATGCACTTTAAAAACTCTCTTCTCAGTTGGCTCCATTTTTGAGACAATCAAATATGTTAACTTTGTTTTCTTCTTAGAAAACAGAGGTTAAAATATGAAAATTATCATTTTTGGCCTTTGCCAACATTCCCTCTACCCCCAGGATAGTGGTCTTGTGGAGGGAAAAAGTCTTTACCAAGACTTGCTTGAAAAGGTACGAGCTTGTCTTCACCTTGCCCGTGTCTCAGGGTTATACCACCTTTAGCTGTCCCTCTGAGAATCTTCCTGTTACCTACCCAGGCCTTAGTGTCAGTAGCACCTAGATTTTCAAACATTTGGGGTCATGTTTGGTCCTTTCATGGGGAACGGGGGTGGTCTTCATGCATAAGGGTTTAATAAATGGGTCCTGCCTTAAAGGGTGGAAGCGTAGCCTTGTAGGCCAGTCTCCTCCACAGAAGTGCTCTGTATTACAGTCTTTCATCCCTAATGCTCTTCTTCCAGCAGATTTCCCCAAGGATTTGGTATTTGTTCAGACTTGAAGTTTACTCTGAGGATGGGTGACCACAAGTGCCCAGAGGAAGCAGCCCTAGGAGCAGGTGTAGACAGTCCTGGGGAACGGGCACCTGTGGTGGAGAGAGGTGGGTGTGAGGTGGCCCCAGGCACTGCAGAGGGCATCCACCCTGTGCCTGAAAGTGGCTATGTGGTGGCTGAGGTGCCCTCCATTCTCAGCAGGCCCAGCCGCTGTGCGCACCTATGTCCTGAGCTGTCCCTCCAGCACTGCTGTGCTCAACCCTTCCTCAAAGACCAAGAGGGCAGGTTGTTGGGCTTGGATTCTCCGAGTTTTTCTTTCATTGTAGCATAACATTCCTAGTTAACCAGAACTTTGGAATCTACTACCTGCTGGCCAGGTTTTGAAATGGGAAGGCATTTTAACGCTGCCATTTATGGAAGGAAAAGAGAAAGAGGCCTTTCCACACACCTGTTATAGTTTGTCAAGAGATTGGCAGGTCCTCAATCATTCTCCATTTCACTAAGGTTTGCAGATAGGCCTTCCCTGGAGCTGTCCTGCCCTTGGCACCACCCACTGGGGTGGGGCTTTCTGGGCACTCAGGACCAGCCCTGGCTTGGCTTATAGCCAGGTTGAGCTTGGCTGTGCCAGTGTCTCTTGCTCTAGAGCAGAAAGGTGGGGGTGTGCTCTTGCCAGTGGTTCCCAAATGCTGTGTGAACATTCTGTGCTAATCCCTATTAAATAAAAAGATGGGTTAAAACCCAAACGCTGTATATTAATTTGTAATTATGTAAAAAGTGAAGCAGTTTTAAACTGTAAAAAATTTTTTCAGTGTTTTCCGGAGTTCTGCCACAACATACTGGCTTTGTATTTTATTTATCTTCCTTTCTAGTTATTGGCTTCAGGCTCTTGTAAAGTTCCCTTCAGCCCTTTCCAAAAGAAAATAAATCACCTTTGAAGTCTTTATGGTTGCTTTGATTTACTTCTGTCCTACAGAGAGCAGACTTTGGACCTAGACAGCCAGGGTGCATGAGTGATGAGCCCTGAACAGGTGGAACTTGTGGCGGTTAAATCAGTGCAGTGAAAGTGCAGCTGCATCCTCGCCTGCTGCAGCACATCCATGCCAGGTGACATCTTTTGCCAGCTTCTCCTGTCCTAGCCTACCCTCCAAAGCAGCTGCCCAAAATTAACAGAAATGACCCATTTTTGGTACTGCTGGGCACAGCAGCACACACTCTGAGGCTGGAGCAGGACAGAGTGACCTACATGGAGTTCAAGGCCAGCATGAACTACAGAGCAAGACCCTGTCTCAGGAAAAGCAAAGCCCTCATGTGCCCAGAGACCCTATGTGGTCTCAGCTCTGGGGTTCCTCTGAACAAGCTTCTGAGGTGTGCAGTGCCCCTTGTGTGCTTCATGGGTCTGTGGATCCTTCCCCCAACTGCTAGCTTCTGAGCTAGGCCCATCAAACCTGCAGAGTGGCTGTCAGGTCACGTGACACTAGGCAACAGGACCCTAGAAACAGCCCCGCCTGCTACCAAGTCTCCACATTTTGCGTATGTGTGGAAGTGCATACATTTTTTCACAGTGGCTCTGGTAGCCCTGGCAATAGCCAATTCCTTTAGAGCTGAGAACAGCGGTCCCTTTTCACAGCTCTCCCCTCCTCCATTGAGCAGCCTGGCCCATCCCACCCAGCTGCCCTGGGCCAGGGAAAGAACAATTCCCAGGGCCTCCTCCGCTTCTGCCGAGACTGATTGTGAGCCACGGGCGCTCTGTCTAGTAGGCAGGACAGTGCCATTCTTATGAAAGCTCAGCAGAGGCACAAAACCCAGAGGGCTCCAAGAATCCTAGATCCTTGACGGGGTTGGGGGTAAAATGTTGTCTGCCCCCAAGGAAGCTGGGCAAATTTGCCCATGTGAAAATGGCTGTGGTGCATGCCTGGAACCCTGGCTACTTGGGAAGCTGAAGCAGGAGAATCATAAGTTTGCACCCAGACTAGGCAACTTAATAAGACATTGTCTCAAAAAAAAAATACAGAAGGAGGGGCTGGGGGGATACAGCTCAGTGGCATAAGCACCTGCCTCGCAAGTGCAGGGTCCTGAGTTCGATCCCTGGTACCGAAACAACAAAAAAATACAGAAGGGCTAAGGATGTCACTCAGTGGTGGAGTACCCTGGTTCCACCCCCCCCCCCCCAATACCATGTAAAGAAAATGACCCTGTGTGCTGGAAAACCCTGTCCTGAGGGAGAGTCCTGTGTCTCCAGGAGATCCACAGCAAAGGCTGTCTTAGATCAGTGCCTGAAGTGATGCCAGGGAAAGAAACTCCCAACCTGCCAGATGTCCGAAACGCTGAGTATGTGTTCTCTAAAATCCAATGGATTCTAGGAATGGAGGTTAAGAATAGGAAAAGCTTATTGAGAGAAAGAAAGGTATCTTAGGACAAAAGGGGGGCTAGGGAGTGGGCTGCCTGCCAACCCACTTCTCAAGGGTGTTTACTGAGCAAAGTCAAGAGGTGAGACAGGCTAAACATAGGGCAAAGCTATAGTCAGCTGGGAAGCTTACAAGTACAGTCACTTAGGTAATATTGATCCAGTGGGAAGTTGTAGGTGGGACAGAACTATGGTGACCCAGTAAGATCTTAAGTGTAGCTGCTTAGATAATACTGATCAAGTGAGAATCAACTGGGGAAGCAAGACACACAAGACAAGGGCTTTCCCCACCCTTCCCAGGAAAGCCCTTGTCTTGTGTGTCTTGCTTCCCCATTTGACCCCCACCCAAGGTGACTAGTGTCTGTGTAGGGTGCCAGTCACTGCTTCTGGTCCCTAGGGGGGTGTGGGTAAGCAATGCCTCTTCCTGAAGCCTGACCCATGAATGCCGTCTAGTATCATTGTCTTCTGCGCTGATCTCTCTCTCAAGGGCCCAACCCTGTCTGACTGCAATATTTCTGCCTAACTTAGCTGTCTGTAATAATACACAAGAGAGATTCAACCCAGAGCCCAGGCTCAGCATGTGAGTGAGACAACCGGGTGCCCACTGGACAATCATTTAACCCCAAACCCAGGCCCGGCATGTCTAGTGTGGAACCCTGCAGCAAGAACTCTACAGAAAGGCTGGAAGAAAGACTCACCCAGCTGATGTAGGAGCATAACATCTTGCCAGAGTGGCACAGCAGGTTCACCTCCAAGAGATGCAGCAGGAAGAAGTGGAGCACAGCAGCCAAACCCAAGCTACACCCACCTGAACGAGTATGGACTTGGTAGATCCAGACCTGGTACTAAGGTATTAAGCTTCTACCAAAGCTCTACACCAAAGGTCAGAAGTCAGACTTACACAAAATGACAGAAGGAGCAAATTGCACTCTCAGGCTTCTGGGGCCAACCCAGAACAAATACAGGGACAATAGCATAGAAGAAATGGGAAATCACACACCTGAAATTTCTGAAATAATAGCATCTAAAGAAAAGAAACAACTGCAGAAAAGTATAGTGGAAATCAGAGCAGAAATAATTTCTGAAGTAAAAAAAAAATATGTAATGAAAGAAGTACTAAATGCTCCTAAAGAAGACACTGATAAAAAGACAATATAAAAATGATGGAATCCTTGAATGAGCAATATAGGAAAGAAATAGAATGTGTGAAGCAGATTCAAAGTGCTATACAGGAAACTAAAAATCACAAGCTAGCAAAACCATTTCATTGAAAATGAAAATAAACTTTCAGACTTTGAAGGCACCACTGCAGCTAGTGAAAAGATAAGAATAGATTCCTTAAAAACAACTAGGATGCAGGAAAAATAATTTAACATCTGCAAAAGATGCAAAGCTGAACGTGAGAATAATAGGCCTCAATGAGAAAGGAGTCAATACAAATGATATAAAAAGAATATGGGCAGAAGTAATAGCAGAAAACTTTCCAAATATAGGGAAACAATCTGACATTCAAAGGTAACCGAAGCATATAGAGCTCCAAATAACATCAACCTAATTAAAACCATACTCAGACATAATAATCAAGATCCCAGAAATTCAGCACAGGAATAGTATACTAAAAGCTGCTAGAGA
>PVKN010015847.1:0-18233 GCA_004027915.1 Capromys pilorides
ATCACATGGCATTCCTTTTTTTTTTTTCACCTTAAGATTATATAGTATGTAATTTTAATAATATTAAATGACAAAACATCTTTATATACTTGACTCTTGATCCACTGGGATTATGTGTTTTAGTACTCATGGGACTATGGATCTGAGTACTGCTGGGATTACTTGACTCTTGATCCACTGGGATTATGTGTTTTAGTACTGATTGGGTTATCAGGTCTGAGTATGGCTGGGATTATTGGTGTGGTCTAATGTGGATAGGCTAAGGCAGAGAGCCTGAATGTAATATAAAAAGAGACAGAGAGACAGATAGTTGCTCTCTGGGCCCTTGTTGGTCTGTTGCCTCTGTCGCGATTGTTGCTGTTCTGCTGCCATGAACTGGATGCTCTCTGCCCTGTTCCACTCAGCCTTGGGCCAGCCAAATATGGACTGAAACCTCCAGCAACTGTGAGCTAAATAAACCTTTTCTTCCTTCATTTTGAGTGTCAGGTATTTGTCCCAGAAACAAGTAAAAAGTAACTAAGATAGAATTTGATGCCGAGAGTGGGGTCATTGCTATGGCTATACCTAACAATGTGGGTTACAAGCTTGTGGGAATGGCTTATGGGAAGAGATAGGAAAGGTTCAGAGATGTTGCCTAAAAGTGAAGCACTGGAAAATCTTTGGCTGGGAGATTCTGGTCAGAACTCAGACCAGAAGACTGGCTTGAAGCCTGGGTATAAAGAATGGCTTATGAGCAGAGATAGCAAATATTTGGAGAGGTCTTCTACTTGCGAAGAGCTGGAAAAGCTTTGGCTGTTCTGTAGAGGAGATTATGGTGAGAACTCAGACCAGAAGACTGACAGAAGGCCTGCCTGTAAAGACCAGGTTGAGGAGGTTTCTGCTGGAAAAAAGGATAGCATTGGTTGTTGGACTCCAGATGATTTGTGCTGTGGCTTGGCTCAAAGTCTGTCCCAATTTTGCTCATGCCCAGAGACTTTGCCTAAAACTGAGATTAAGCACGGTGGACTGATTAATCTTTCAAGGAATATTTCAAAGCAGCA
This sequence comes from Capromys pilorides, assembly GCA_004027915.1. Lineage (NCBI taxonomy): Eukaryota > Metazoa > Chordata > Mammalia > Rodentia > Capromyidae > Capromys > Capromys pilorides. The sequence continues at coordinate 1,041 of PVKN010015847.1, forward strand.
AACTATGGGGGCACTGGCATAGTTGTTACTGGCAGCTTCTAGCCAGATTTATGTTGAAAATCAAGAGCAAAGACCCAAGCAGGATGATTTAAAATATTGTGAGCCTGGCCAGGAAAGAAGCACCAGGAAAGCTGTGCACTGCAAAAATGGAGCTGAAAGGATCTCCATTGCTGGGAAGGAACCAGAGAATCAAAAGGATGATCTGAGGACATCACAAGAGGCAGCAGCTCTTCACCCTTTGCAGCCCCAGAATTGCAAAGGAGAGAGGCTTTGCCTTGAGAAGAAAGCCGCAAAGACCCAAGTACCAGAATGGCGGCAGCAGTCAAACCAGGTTCCAAAATGGCGCCGGCATGGAAAATTTGTTTCTCGGAATCAAGGTCAGAGTGTTCATCAATCCAGGCACTTCACCCCTACAACAAAAGAGAAGGAAGCCTGGCTACTGCTCCAGCTGGCAGCAGACACTGGCATCATTCATGTGACATTGGCTTTAGGTACATTCAGAACGCAAGAAGTGTTAGGTTAAGAAAGCCTAGATTCCACCTAGATTGCAGAAGGCCTGGGAGGCCAGGCAGTGCGCCCCTCAGAGGGCAATGTGTAAAGCTGTGAGTGAGAAGCCTGTTAAGTGGAAACCCTAGAAGTTTGGAAAAGCCAGGAATGTGAATTATGCAAAGAGGGAGAAAATCTGGCCTAAGAGAGAAGCCATGGAAACTATCACCAAGAGTGCTGTAGGGACGGAGCCGTGTAAGACCTTTGGAGCTCACAACTCAGCGCAGACTGTTTCAGATGCTCCAGTTAGAACTATGGAATTTACTGTTTACCTTGCTGGATTTTGGACATGTGTTGGTCCTAGTGTTTTGTATTGCTCTGTTGTTTGAAACTTTTGGAATAGTAGTGTTTATTTTATACCTTTGAACATTGGATATGTTTAACTGTTCTTTTATACAGGGGCTCACAGTTGAGAGTCTGCCTTGGATCTTGGAGGAGACTTGGAACTTGGACTTTTCAGCAATGCTGAAACTGTTGGGACTTTGGCAACTCTTAGAGATGGACTAAAATGTCTTTTGCACAAAGGGATGTGCATGAGACTTTGGGGGTCCAGGGGTGGAATGTTACAGTTTATGTCTAGTTGTCCCCCAAAGCCACATGCAATCATGGGGTGGGGACTTCTAGAGTTTGAGACTTCAGTCATGACCCACTGGGATTATGCGTTTTAATACCGATGGGGTTATCAGGTCTGAGTATGGCTGGGATTATTGGTGTGGCCTAACATGGATAGGCTAAGGCAGAGAGCCTGAATGTAATATAAAGAGAGACAGAGAGACAGACAGTTGTTGCTCTCTGTGCCCTGGTTGGTCTGTTCCCTCTGTTGTGATTGTTGCTGTTCCGCTGCCATGAACTGGATGCTCTCTGCCCTGTTCCACTCAGCCTGGGGCCAGCCGAATATGGATGGAAACCTCCAGCAATTGTGAGCTAAATAAACCTTTCCTTCCTTCATTTTGAGTGTTGGGTATTTGCCCAAGAAATGAATAAAAAGTAACTAAGACACGAGGTTTATTGAGTACCAAAACCCCGTCCTCTCCATGCACACCTCACCACCTCTGAGGCCCACCACACGCTTCAGGAAGCCTCAGTGAAGACCTCTCCTAGCTCCGTGCTGCAGGCACTCAAGAAACTTTAGAAAATGACAAGGCCGAAGCAGAATAATAACTGTAGAATGAAAACCAGCCTCACTGGCTGCACAACACAACTCATCTGTTCAACTCTGTCAGCAAAGATGAACACAAAGGATGGTGAGATAGCTCAGTGGAGTAAGCGCCTGCTTTGGTAAGTGCAGGGACCAGGGTTGGATCCCCACTCACAAGGCACGCTGAGTCAGCAACAGGGTCTGGGCCTGGTGGCGCATGCCTGTAATCCCAGCACTGGGGAGGCCGGAAACAGGAGGATCACTATGAGTCCAACCTGTGTAGTGAGACTCTGTATCAAATACATAAAATGAAAAAAAGACAATGAACATGAAAACAAACATGAGAGGCAGTTTGCGCTCCCTTTCCCTGAATGCATCTCGCAAAGCTGCTGTCCTACCCTGGCCTAAGGACCCCCAAAAACTATTCTGCTGTGCCCCATTCCAGCTCCCCCATTAGGTGAATACCCTGACTCCCTTCGCTTCCAGTACAAACATATGCCCCTTGGTATGCTTTCAGAATCAACATCTGCCCCTTGGTCGCTCATTGTCCATGACACAGGAATCTCTTCTGCAGTTACAGGAAAAGCAAGATCATCCCTTGCCTAGATCTTATGCCAAGGCAAAACCGAAGCAGTGAAGTCCAGAGCAATAACATTTCATGGACTCATTCGTGCAAAGAAAACAATGAACTGTAAGTGACCAAAGAAATAAAAATAGACATTAGAATAATATTAGTGAGCCAAACCTTGAAGATTTGACTCCTGTGGAGGTCATCTTTGATATTCTCTTCCTTATAAAATAAATGTATTTTCAGTAACAATCGTGAATTAAAAACAATTACATCCTATAGGATATTTAATGGATGATCAGCTAAGGCACACCAGGAAAGACATTTTCCTTTTTTCCTACTGTATAAGTGAGTTCATGATGGTAAAAAAGAAATACTGAGATAAATGTTAAAGTAGAAAGGAAGAATGCAGTGAATGCTTCACGAGTGACAATCGCTTGACCTGGGATAAATGCCTCTTCCTGGCCCATTGGACTATAGGCCAGGACCTCTGAAGCACTTGGCCAGACCCTGCCAGTTTCTGAGGAAAAACCAAGAGCTTTCACAGCTGGAGACAACACCTCCTCTCCCGGGCAGGCTCTGGGTGGCCCTGGCTTTCTGGTCTCCAGCACCCGGAGTGCTGATGGAGTCCCAGACCCGGACGCTCGGGCACCTCACACTCACAGTCTCCATTTAGTTCCCTTGCTTCTGCTGACTCCTGGTCTCTGCTGACTCTTCCACTCTGTGTGTGAATCCACTCCACAGCCTCTGTGGAAGTCCCTGGAGGTGAGCAGGAAGGCCACTAAAGCCCAGGCCTCCCCTGCAGGACCTCCCAGCCTTGCCATGGAGACCCACAGAAAAATTACAGCTAAGGTAGTAAGCTGTGTGCCACACAGGCACAGAACCACCTGGGAAACCAGACAACGGGTGACCACAGGCCCTGCTATCAGAATCCACATGGTGAAGCAGATCCCCTCGAGGTAGGAAATGAACTGTGCTCCTTTCAGTGGTGTGAGAAATGTTCTAATAAAGCTCAAACTAACAGGTGCCTCCAGCCTGCCCTGGGTGGAAACCAGCACAGCCACAGCACTGACATCCCTGCTTGATACTCTCCTGAAAGGAGGAGGAGGAAGAGCCCTCGAGCTGGGATAAGGGCAGAATGGAGATGTGAAGATGTAAAATGAGGCCACCAGACCATGAGACTGTGTCTCACTAGAACTGGACAGAAACACCGTGGGCCTCTTCCACATCTATTTATTTTCACTTCCCTCTATCTACCCATCAACCACCTGCCCGTACCTCAATACCACCACTAGTGTAACATGAGGGCCATGTTCCTGACACAACTTAGCTTCTTCCAAGATGGTGACATGGGAGGGGCAAAGATAAAAGCAACACAGGACAGGCTGACTGAACTGGCCTCTACTCTGGGCAAAAGAGGCCTCGGTGCTCACAGGTACCTCAGGCCAAGCATCCATGAGAGGACACAGGCCGCACTGCCCAGGCAGCAGCTGAGACCACCTCCCAAGTTCTAGAACACAGAGGCAGGGAGGACAGTCATGTCAACTGCTGGTCCAAGACTCAAGCCCTGAGCACTGCCTCAGAGGAAAGCGCCTGTGACCGCCAGTTGTGTAGATCTGAGTACAGTGAGTTCCAGGGTCAAGAACTGAGAACTCAGAGCCTTGATGGAGTACTGGGAGGGGGATGGGAGCTCTTGTGTTCTCTCCCCTGCCTGCCAGACCCCCACCCACTGCTCCAGGTACCGCCCCTCACAAGCATGTGGATAACCTGGATGCCTCTGTGGAAGACGCTGCCAGACAGCACCAGTGAAATCAGCCCACAGAAGCTGTTCCCAAGCAAGCAGTGGGCGCCCCCTCCCCCTTCCCTTCGGGCCTGCACCAGAGCAGGCCTGACCTTTCAACCCACCGGTTCCAGGGCACAAACCACCCCCTCCTTGTTCCTCTCACCCTTTACCTCACCCTGCCCATTGTCCTTACCTTGTTTCCTACCCCAGAAACTCCACCCTACATTCAAAACTATGTAATCTAAGTCCCCAGGCCACTAAGAGGAACACAGGACCTGCACTTCACCCTGAGCCTGCCTTCCTGCAGCTGTCTGTGAATTCACACCGAGCCAGGGATTTCTTTTAAACGGCTCCTCCACCTGGCTTGCCGAGCTCTGGAGTTCTTCTATTCGGGTCCACTTCATGTCACCAGCCCAGAGGCTCCTGTAGCTCTCTGTTCCCCCGGCAGCATCCAAACCAACCATGGCAGTTAAATCTCCAACACTGCTGGCTCCCTGTCCATGGGAGAGAAGAGCCTCGAGTGATTTCACCACAGCGCTGAACTGGCGGTGGAGGACCTGGGGGAGACCCTCACACGAGCCTTCCGCTAGAGAGGAGCTACCTTCGGGCAGAGGAGGCGAGCAAGCGGCCCGCTGGGCTGGAGAGGATTGCCACATGTAATCTCCTTTTCACGGCTCCAGAGCTGCGGTTCACAGAAGTGAGGGAGCTTGCCCAACACGAGACTCACTCTCAGTAGAACCTGGGTGCAGATCAGTTTCACAGGTCACTGCCACAGGCCCGCAGCCTGCCTTATTTTCTAGATGTGTTTCTACAATCTTCTCTCTTTACTAGTGTCTGCGCTTCTTCTCCTCTGTCTCTGTCTGTCTCTCTATCGCTTTCTCTGTCTCTGTCTCTGTCTCTTTGTCTGTCTCTCTCTGTCTATTTCTCTGTCTCTCTCTCTCTGGTGTTTCTCTTTCTCTGATCTCTCTCTCTCTCTCTCTCTGTCTCTCTCTTTCTCTCTGTCTGTATCTCTAGTGTTTCCCTCTCTGCCTCTGTCTGTCTCTCTGGTGTTTTTCTCTGTCTGTCAGTCTCTCTGATGTCTGTCTCTGGTGTCTCTCTTTCTGGTCTCTCTCTCTCTCTATCTCTCTGGTGTCTCTCTTTCTGGTCTCTCTCTTTCTCTCTCTCTGGTGTCTCTCTCTCTGGTCTCTGTCTCTCTGTGTCTCTCTCTGTCTCTCTCTCTGTCTCTCTGTCTCTCTCTCTCGCTCTCGCTCTCTCTCTCGCTCTCATTCTTTCTCTCTCCTCCATAAAGGTAGTTCATCTGAAGCCATTGGAAAGAGAACCCCATGTGGAAAAACAACACCCTAAATCTACACTTAATCATGAAATCTTCCCGTGCTTTGCATTGCTCAGAACATATCCTCTTCCATGGGCCTCTGAACTATCATAAAAACTAGAAATAAACAACCGCTGTATTGCATCACGACATGCATGAAAATTTCGCTTTCCAGAATCTAGCCTAAACAAACTGATTTAAAACTGACCCTCATACAAGGCACAGCACTGAAAATGCTTGGTAGAGATTCAGGCCATGTGTTTGGTAAAGTACCCATGAAGAAATGATGTTTTCTGCTTCATACAGATTAGTTGACAAATGAGAAGTGATCTCTACAGTACCACTGCTGAGTATATTTTATCTTCTCTGCATAGCTCGGGGTCATAGAAGTTAAGGAGCAGGAGCTTACACAACACAAAGTTAACTGTTAGTAAAATCAGAGTGCAAATTTAAGTGCCACTTCCAAACACCCGGTCTTGCCATGAAGCCGCGTGACCTCTTGCAGGTGGTGGTCACAGATAGCTTCACAGGGAGGTGGCATTTGGGTGGGGCTTGAGGTACAATGTACAAAGCAGCTGTAAGCGGGAGCCCAGCAGAGTCTGCAGGTGCCTATAATCTTATGCAAATTTGTGATGTATAAGAGATCAAGTTGCATCACGGTAGCTAGAAAACTGAAAACTGAACTTGTTTGATTTGTAAAGCCATGTTCCGGAGAGTTAATTAATATCCTTGCTCTGAGGATAGATTTCCCCTCTTCTTTCAGGGGCACAAGTTACTGGGATGAGGGGGCCACCAGCCATCTGCCTGGGTAAACACTGTAACAACTGCCGAAAGCCAAGAGTCAAGATCTAAGCGGAGGGTGGACGCTGCGGTATCAGCGGTCGGCTTGAGCCCCTCGCACAGAGCACGCCAATTAGGCGAGCTAATGAGGCTCCCCAACAACCCAGGGGGATTTATTAAAGGAAAATCCTGTGAAACACTGCATCCCAGAGCACGTGCTTGGATAATCCAGAAGAGTGATTGACTTAGGGGATTAAAAGCCCCTTGAAGTACATTCCAGAATGGAGTTGTTCCTGTCAAAACTACATGGGGATCACAGTTCTGGGGCCAACAAGAAAAAGAGATCATGCCAAATGCGCCCCACCCTCCTTCAGGACACGCCCAAGGCTGCAGCAGTAAGTACACGTCGTAACGACAGCAGCCCAAGCACAGAGCATTCACTGGGTCTTTTCAGCCATTATTAAGCCATGTTGAGAAACATAGATCTCAATTTTTCTTTCTAGTGTTGCAAAACTGTATTCTTGGATCCTGGGTCCTCTGAAAGACTACATTTTCAAGGTCAGCTTTGCACTCGACTTTCTGAATCCCTGCCAGGTTGTGGCTGGGCCACAGCTCTATCACGTGATATTAATACCAACCTGGTGTGATATGTGGTTACACAACCCAGAGCCTACAACTGCAGTGGACAAAACACTTGAAAAAGCTGCAGGCCCATTCAGGGGTCACATCGTGTTCCATACCTCAAACTCTGCGAGTAGGGTTGGAGCCCCAGGAACAGCTCTATTGCTTTTGTCTTTTATAAAATATCAGCGCCTGCAAAATAACTGCAGAATCCTCCAAACACACTGCAGGAGAAAAGCTCCAACTGGCGCACACCGTCCACAGTGTCTTCGCTCTTCCCGCCCGGCTTCTCTACTAAGGAACGCAGGCCCAGAGCCAGTGGTGATGGACGGAAGGGACCCTGGACGCCAGCCGCCACCTCACACTCCTAGGCCTCGTGTATGCAGCCTGCCTGCGGACTCCCCCAGGCAGCGTCCTTGTAGGAGGCTCCTCTGATCCTGAACAAAGAGGCTTTGGCCAAACCAGATCCTCCCAGTCAGCAGACAGCGGTGGTTCTCAGGCCTGTCTGGGCCAGGGGCCTTCACCATGAAATCTACCACAGCACAGCTCATAGAGCCGGGGAGCAGGAAGCAGTGTGGAAGCCCCTCAGGGAGGACAGGGGCCACACACCATGGAGAAGAGCAGCCAGAAGGAGCGAACGAGATGTGCGCAAGGTAACGCAAGTGGGTCTGAAATACCATCTAAGCAACGGCAAAATATAATCAGGAACATCACATAATGCCATTTATGTTACTAGAAATACACATACCCAAAACAATGCACATACTACAAAATACACACCAAAAGGATTCCTATTCAAAACATACGTTCTTGAGGTGGAGAATAAGGAATAAAAACAGAATGAGTGGCTGCAGGCATGAATCTATACGGCCATGCGCTCACACCCACAAGGAGACTTGCAGAGACCAGCGGGGCCGATGAGTCGAGACCTGAGGACCCTGAGCATTTCCATCCTGTGCCTGGGAGCTTCAGCCTAAGAGAAAAAGTTTCTAAATGATGAAGCATTGTAATGTAAGAAAGGCCAGAGGAATGAGAGGGATAGGGTGCAGCACTGGATCTTTCCTAAGCCCAAAATAACTGCTTCTTGGCCTTTTGGAGAGGATCAAGTATAGTATCTTAAGTGCGAAATATTCTGCGGTAAGTGAAGGAAAGCTCAATCCTCACTATAGTTTGAAAATGCTGAGTGAAGCACCTGGAAATCTTATTAAAGCAGATTGTTAGGGGCCAACAAGATAGCTCAGTGGACTAAGGGCCCACTTAGGCAAGCACAGGGGCCACAGTTCCATCCTAGGCACCACATGCCACCACCCCCAGGGCAGGTGAGTCAGCCAGAGACTAGGTGTAGTGGCGCACACCTGTAATCCCAGTTCTGGGGAGGCTGAAAACAGGAGGATTACCATGAGTCTGAGATGCATAGTGAGACCCTGAAACAACCAAATACATTTTTTAAAAAAAGAAGAAGATTGCTAGATTCACTGTCAGAATTTCTAATTTTTTAACAAGTTCCTTGGTAGTGTTGAAGCAGACCAGCAGGGACCAAACCTTGAGAACCACATCCCTAAGGACCACATTAGTCTCACACTACTAAGGCCACTTCACAGGAAAGGAATGGGGGGAGGGGAGCTTCCTTTGTGATCTCTTCGTACCCCAATTTTGCTTAAAAGGTATTTACTGTTCTGCATTGAAGCAGGTGAATGTTTCTATACCATCATAAATAAATAACACATACACACTGATGAAAAAAGAAAAGAAAGAATGGAAATATGAGGTGTGTTAAGGTGGGATGACCTTCTGGGCTTTTAGATTCTAGATACTAATAGGTTTTCTCCACCTTAATAAAAAATTCTGCAGAGTAGGGGTGCTGTCTTTATTGGGGGGAAAAGGAGGATGGTTGAAATGCAGGAAGAGGAAGAACAGAGAAGGAAAAAGAATATAGTTGTCTTCATCAAGCCCGGTCCTGGCAAAGCAGTAAGAGAACAATGCCCTTCAGGGCCGTCCTCAGTGCTGAATAACATTTATAGCGACAGCTCCATCAATGCAGCACTTAGTGCATGCCAAGCAGTGTAAAACACTCACATGCAGTAACTCCTTCATCCTCCCAGAAAGGGAGATCCTCTTATCAGCCTTATTTTTCTGATGATAACCCTGGAGGTTGAAAGACTAAGCATTCTACATGAAGTTGTCATGTTTTGAAAGAAGGAAATCTGAGCTCACGCCCTGTTTTTTGTGGGAATCACATTGGTATAATCCCCAGATTCCATTCTTGGGTCTAGGAGACTGCATTCTGTTATGGTTTGTGTCTGGCTGTCCCCAAAAAAACCTTATGCACTCACTGAGGCAGCTTCTGGAGCGTCCAACTGATTCATGGTCCAACACTGGGATTATGGGTGTGAGCTCTCCACCACCATGGAGTACGCAGCCTGCATATAATACAAGGAAAGGAGAGAGGCTTTCCCCTGCCGCTGCCCCTCCCTTTGCTCTTTTCTGCGTCCCACCTTCATGAATGGCTGCCCTCTACCATGTGCCAGCATGCCTTGGAGCCAGGCAAGTGTGGACTTGTTTGTAGACAATTTTGTAGAGGTTTCAGTCTACAAACTGTGAGCTAAATAAACCATTCATGCCTTAATTTGGGGTGTTGGTTATTTAATTCCAGCAGAGAGAGAAAAGCAACGGAGACAGATTTTGGTACTAGAGAAGTGGAGTCACTGATGTGACTCTGTCTGACCATGTGGCTCGCCAGCCTTTGGGAATAGCTTATGGGAAGAGATAGGAAAGGTTCAGAGATGCCGCCTGAAAGAGTAGAGCAGACTAGCCTTTGGCTGCTCTGTATGGGAGATTCTGGCCAGAGCTCAGAAGAACAGAAGCCTGCTGGAAATCCTGCCTGTAAAGACCAGGCTGGAGAGGTTTCTGCTGGGAAGAAGAACTGCATTGGTGCTGGACTCCAGGAAGTGGGTGTGGTGCAATTTCTCTTCACTTTGCTCTTATCCAGAGAATTTGCCAGAGACTGAGTTTAAGAGGGTAGAATAATTAATCAGGCAGAGGAAACTTCAAGGCAGCTGAATTTTGAAGCAGTAGCATAGCTATTCTTGTGGAATTTTCGCAAGATTTATGTTGAGAATCAAGAGCAAAGATCCCAGAAGGATGTTTTAAGATGTTATGAGTTTGTCCAGAAAAGAAGCTTCAATAAAACTATGGGCTGCAAAGACAGAGCAGAGGTCTCTGTTGCTGGGAAGGAACAGAAGAAGAATGGCTTCACAGAAAGCAACAAGGCCCCACCCTTTGCATCCTCAGAATTGCAAAATGAAAGACTTTGCTTAGAGGAGAATGCTGCAAAGCATGTTTGGCAATGGCAGTGGCAGCCCTGGGTTCCAGAATGAGAGTATAATTGCAAATATTTTCCTCAGAATGGGCTTCACAGTGGCCAGTGGTCCAGGCACCCACTCCACCTATACAGCCACAAGAGAAGAAAGCCTGGCTACTGCTCCAGCTGTCAGCAGACCTTGGCATCATCCATATAACATTGGCTTTGGGTGCATGTAGAATGAAAGAATTCTGAGGTTAAGAAGGCTGCCACCTCAATTTCAGAAGGCCAGGAAGGCCAGGCAGTGTGCCCCTGGGAGGGCAGTGTGTGAAGCTGTGAAAAGCAAAAGCTTCTGGAGACCCCAGAAGCTTGGAGAAGCCAGGCATGTGGATTGCCTAGGAAAACTGCAAGGAGGGAGCAGAGCAGGCCCAGGTGAGAAGCCCTGGGAGCTACCACCACCAGAAGTGCCACAGGGGTTGTCTTAGTTACCTTTTACTCGCTGCTAGGACAAATACCCGATACTCAAAATGAAGGAAGGAAAGGTTTATTTAGCTCACTGTTGCTGGAGGTTTCAGTCCATATTCGACTGGCCCAAGGCTGAGTGGAACAGGGCAGAGAGCATCCAGTTCATGGCAGCAACCACAACAGAGGCAACCGACCAACCAGGGCACAGAGAGCAACAGCCACTGTCTGTCTCTCTGTCTCTCTTTATATTTCATTCAGGCTCTCTGCCTTAGCCTATCCACCTTAGGCCACACCCATAATCCCAGAAGGACTCAGATCCATAATCCCATCCATACTAAAACACACAATCCCAGTGGATCAAGAGTCAAGCAATCCCAGCAGTATTTAGACCCATAGTCCCATCAGTACTAAAACACATAATCCCAGTGGATCATGGCTGAAGCCTCAGACTCTAAAAGTCCCCACCCCATAATTGCATGAGGCTTTGGGGGGACAACTAGACATAAACCATAACAGGGGTGAAGCAACATGGAGCTCACAATTTGTCACAGATTGCCTCAGATATTGAATGTGGAACTAACTATAGGACTTAATGTTTCCCCTGCAGGATTTTGGACTTGCTTTGGTAGCAGTGATTTGTATTTCTATGTGTACCTTTTGGAATGGCAATGTTTAGCTTGTGCCACTGAATCTTGGAAGTATTTAACTTTTCATTTATATAGGGGCTCACAGATAACAGTTTTCCTTAGATCTGGAAGGAGACTTGGGACTTGGACTTTTCAGCAATGCTGATGGAAACTGACTTTGGCAACTCTTACAGATGAACTAAAATGCCTTTTGTATGAGGGAATGTACATGAGTCTTTGGGGGACCAAGGTGGCATATTATGGTTTGTGTCTAGCTGTCCCCCCAAAGCCTCATGCAGTCATGGGGTAGGCTTCTAGAGTTTGTGATTAATTCACAATTCAATGCTGCAATTATAGATGTGAGTGCTACATCCACCCAATACAATATAAGGGAGGGGAAGAGGTTTGCCCTCTCTTTCCTCCCTTTTGCTCTTTTTGTTTTGCTGTTTTCCTCTATCATGAACTGCTGCCCTCTACCATGTGCTATTCTGTCTTGGAGTCAGCTGATTATGGACTGAAACCTATGCTAACTATGAGCTAAGTAAATCTTTCCTGGCTGGTCAAATAGGTCAGCAGATTAAAGCACCTGCAAGCAGGCACAGGGGCCAGGGGTTCAATCCCCAGGCCTGCCGTGCCAGCCCCACCACCGGGGTCACACTGACTGGGTGTGGTGGAACGCCCCTGTAAGCCCAGTTCTTGGGAGGCTGTAAACAGCCAGATCACTATGAGTTCAATCTAGTAGTGAGATTTTGAACACACTGTAGACACCCCCATAAATAAATAAATAAATAAATAAATAAATCCTTCATTCTTTAAACCAAGTATTTTGTCTCAGCAGTGAGAGGAAAGTAACCAAGACACATTCTCATTTTCATGGGCCATAGATGCAAAATACCTTCCTTTCCCATGTGGATAACTTGAACTTAAGACCTAACACCTTCTTAAAATACAAGAACTCCAAAATGATGGCATCTTACCAAGCATATTTTCCCAAGTCAGTCTATCAGAATCTCAGCAGAGGAGTGGATGAGTTTTTCAGAGGAGAAAATGAAAAGAACTTACACCATGCTAGACACAGATTAGGAAATCAGGGAAGAGATGGGTATTAGCTGAACTTGGACAGAGGACAGCAGGAGCCCCCCAGATAGGGCACCTAAACAGGAAGTACAATTTGTGGGGCACAGAATGTCTCCATGTGACCCCAAGAGTCCACACCACAATCCCCACCACCTGTAAGTGTTACAGGTTGTCACTCCTGTCCCTGAGTTATGGTTGTCACACCAGTAACCTCTGGAAAAGGAGATTGCCCAGCGGATCCGCTCCAATCACGCAAGCACGTAACAGCAGAGAACTTTCACCTGCTGAAAAGAGAAAATGAAGGTGGGAGGAGAAGCCAGAAAGATCCAGCTGGTGAGAAGGGCTTCCTGCCCTGACGCTGTCCTTTGGACATAGACGGAGTCCTGGGAGAGGAAACGTGGCCACTCCCAGGAGCTTAGAGCAACTGTGGCTTATGCTTGGCCAGGAAACGCAGCTCCCAGGCTGGCTGCACAGAGCTGGAATTCTGCCTGCCGGAGCGAGCCTGGAAGCAGACAGCCCCACCCAGCGCGAGTCTCCAAACGGGAGTCCAGCTCTGCCTGTGGTCTCCAGGCTCCTGGAAACTAAACTGATGCATTTATTCGCTGCTTTTGCTATGCTGTCTGCTGCGCTTTGGCTACACCGCCTCTAACAGCTCCTTCACTTGAAAATAGTTTTGTAAAATTATTTTCAACAGAAAGAACAGAAAATGAATTTGCTCTTTCCTATCTCAAGGGGCAGCAGTTCTTTTCTCCTGGTGGTATAACAAAGTTTTTTTACACCTTCACAACTGATGAGGGTCGCACCACGTAAATTTTAGAATTGTTGTTAAATTTGAGAAAGTATCCACCAATTTTCTTTTATGTTTAAGGTATAAAATTTCGGTGTATTTGAAGATTTCTTGTACCTCTGTACCTGAAGTCACTCTAGAATGCGTTACACTGCTTGCTTAGCCTGTCTGTTATCCGTACGCTTTCCACAGCGATGCTCTGCGTTCTGTTACGTTTTTCAGCGTTATCACACCGTGTCAGACAGAATGTGACTCATTTCTGACGTGTCCGTAGGGTTCGCGCCTCCAAATGCTGCGTGAGGCTCCCGACTTCCTCTGCTGGAAGCCTACCTCTTCCTGCCGTAAGTTACCGGCTGTGCAGGCCTGGATTCCTCGCATTGCAAGCGCACCGAGTCCGCTGGCATCAGGCCCCAGGAGACAGACAGCGGGCTGCATGCAGACACATTGAGCAGAGCTGTCAGAGGAGAGCGCGGGCTCCGCTTCCGAGCCACGACCTCGGTGCACGCGTGAAGCGCGTCTACGCTGAGGGCGGAGCCGCGGCTTAACGGTAGCTGGAAACACATCGTTAGCACAGAAGATGCAGAAATCCGTTCATTTTTACCTCGGTGCATGAAGGCGTCGTTACCACGCTCTGCCACTAGATGACGCCTTGGGACCATCGAGTCTTCGTATTTGATGCTGAGATGCTTCTCAGGGACGCAGGGCCAGAGGATTCTCCAGGCATCTGAGCAAAGCTGTAAACAGCCCTGTTCTTCCTCCGGGCCGCATCCAGAGCGTGGCGCTGGGCCGGCCTGCACCGGGAGATCGGCAGCCGAAAGCAGAGAGAAGCCAGCGCAGTGGGCCGGGACCCCTCAAAGGGACATGGCCTGGGGCTGCCCGGGTTTGGTCGCCTGGAAAGTCAGTAATACGAAGCTACTTAACGCCCCTATGCTGCCCCTCCAAATCTCCTCACAAGCCCATGACGGCCCGGGGACCCCGCCACACGCACGATGACCCGACTGCACAGAGGAGGGACACGAAATTACGCCCCGAGGCCCCAAGGCGGTCGCTTTTTACCTCGTTTGGTGTTTTTGCAAGTCAAAAACTGCCCTTGTTTTGACTCCTTCTCCCTGACTATGCACGTGTAAGCAAGACAAGCAGTGTCATTCTATTCATTTTACACAGGGAAAATTGTACACACATATTAATAGTGTTTAAAGTTAAAAAGGGAGAGACTCCAGCGAGGGCACGCAGCCCGCCCGTGTGGGCGCCGCTGAGGCCGCGCGCCTTCCCTGGTCTCCTCCTAAAACGAGCTCCGCGAGCTCCGCCGCGAGCGCCCTCACCGAGGCGAGGGCGCACCTCTTCCACTCGCTGTCGCGCACTGTGAATGTTCACGTTCCCCTCAGGTTTCCAGAAAATAGTCGTCGTCCCAACTCTGCCTTTCTATGCTGAGCACTTCGTCAGCTGCGTGGGCAAAGCTAAGAAGCCCAGGTGCCAGCAGAAGGCGGGCGGGGACAGGAGCGTGGGTGCCACCGTGGGGCGCGCCCAGAACCGAGCAGCGCCTCTCAGCGTGCGGGGCGGAGCCCGGCTGCTCGTCCGGTCCCCTCCCCTCCTGCACCCCCAGAGGACTGGATCACCGGCCAGGACAGAGGGCACCCCGCTGCTCTCGGCAAGACCCACTTCTGAGCATCCCTGATCTGTCTTGTGCTTGAAACCTTCACCTCAACCACAGGGAGACGAAAAAATCACTCAAAAGAAATGTCAGAGGGGCTGGGGAGATAGCTCTGTAGCACAGGTGCCTGCCTGGCAAGTGCAAGGTCATGAGTTTGAACCCCGGTCCCGCAAAAAAAAAAAAAAAAAAAAAGAAAGAAAGAAATGTCAAAAAAAAAAAAAAACTTCTACGTCGGTTTCCAGCGTTAGCATAGAGTCGGGCGCAGAATTAGGTGACAGCACCTGAATCCGGAAGGTTAGACAGAAATAAGCCACTGCTCCCCGCAGCGTCGCTGGGCGGTTTCCGTTCCAGGTGAGAGCTCTCGTCCCTGCGCTGCGACTGCGGACACGGTCGGACGCGGTTCGCGCCGCAGGGGGGGCGTCCTCACGGCCCTCGGAGCCACCTCGCAGGCCCCCTGCACGCAGGAGGACACGGCGTTCGTGACGTCCCTGACGCCCTCCCGCGGGCCGGGGGAGCCGCAAACGGGCACCTGCGCCCGGGAGCCCGCCTTGCGCCGGCCGCCCGCCGCCCGCCGCCCGGGGAGGCCGCGCGCGACTTCGCACCCTCGTTCCAACCCTGAGAAGCAGGAGCATTGTCACCCCCCTTTCCAAAGAGGAAGCCGGTGCTTAGGAAGGGTCGGCGCTCTCCCAAAAGCAGCAGGAGGAAAAGGCAGGTGCGGGCGGCCAGCCCCGGGGGACGTGGGCCTCCGCCACCTCCGCGCGGGCAGCCTGAGCCCCGGCTGCTGCTCTTGGGCCCTGCGCACTGTCCCTCAACGCCCCCTCAGCAGCGTGTGCGGAGGGACGTCCTGCGGAGCAAAACCGAGCCGCAGCCCACGCGGACCCAAGAGGCTAGCAGTGAAGCGGGGCCCTGGTGCGTCGGGTTTCTCAGCCACTGTGTGGACAACAATGGCTGTTCCGGGCCGGCGAGATGGCTCAGTGGTCTAAAGCGCCTGCTTAGGCAAGCTTAGGCAACCCCGGGAACCACGGTTCGATCCCCGGCCCCACCTGCTGCTCCAGCCCCACCCCAGGGCAGGCTGAGTCGGCCATAAAAACAAACAAATAAACAAACAAACAAATAAATATTAAAAAAAAAAAAAAAAAAAAGAATGGCTTTTCCTACGAAGTTCTGGCGCCAGCCCACCAGCCAGGCCTGTGCCAGTGTGGTTCCGATTCCCCCCGAGTTCTGGGCTACTGTTCCAAGGGGACCCCAGTTTCTCTGGGCCGCTTTATTCCCTCCGTGCGTTAAAATCCTGTCGTCAGAGCCAGAACTGATGGAGAGGTGGGGATCTGAGCACTGCTTGGGGACCCGGACGGTGCTGTGCACAGGGCTGAGCGCCTACCGTCGGCCCCAGGGGGAGCCCCGACATGAGGATTTCCGTGCCTACGGAGACAGGACCCACTCGCGTGCCCCACCAGTCCTGGCCCAGGGCTCCTGGGGCCGTGTCCCACAGGACGCCATCTCCCACAGTGCAACTGGCTCCTCTGCAGTAAACAGGAAGTTGCAGCACTAGCGGGTCTGTCCTTCCGGGTAAAACCAGTTTTCAGTGGTGACCCCTACGTGCATCACCAGCTATAAAGTTCCTTCATGTGGACAAAGTACATTTTAAAGACTCCATGTTCCTCAGTATACAACTGGTGGAAAATAAAATAATCAGGGGCTGCATTTTAATCTTCATTCCCTCGCTGCACACTCACTTTTTTGAGCTCTGCAATCCTGTGCTGAATGACGGCGACAATGACAGTAGTTCGTTTGTGAGAGCCAGTTCTAGAGTCACTTGGATGTCAAAACCGGCCTGACTTCCCTTCTTGGACTCTCTAACGCTTTGGGGCTATGTAAGTTCCCAGAATTCTGACACAACCTGGAAAGGGGGGCTCTTGTGGGAGACTGGCAGAAATCCGCCAGAGGGGTTCCTGAGCAAATAACCGAATGCAAAAGAAACCTGGGCACAGCGGCCCCCGCTTGCAGGGTTCACCCAAGCCCTGGACTGCACCCCTCTCCTGGCCCCTACCCCCCAGCAGCTCTGGCTGGACATCCTCAGTGGAGACAGGTCCTGAGCAGGTGTGGAGCGACCTGCTTCTCACTGTGGAGTTCTCTTCATAAACTGGAGTGCGTGCTGAATCAGGACAGCGGGTGTCAGTCCTCCAGCCCTGGGTCACCACTGTGTCACCAATTACATCAACACCAATAGAAAATGAGTTTTAACCTGAGAAGATGGCAGTTAATGAAGCTAAATTCACATTCAAATGGCACAAGGGTCCTGTTGGATTAACAGTGTCTGCCATGGCTACAGAAGTGAGGCATGATTCCTGCCTCGTACTTGCAAGACCTGGACCTCATCAACTGTCTGAAAATGCCTATTACATCCTGTCCCTCTCTGTCTCTCTCTCTCTCTCCTCTCTGTCTCTCTCTCCACCTCTGTCTTTCTGTCTCTCCCTGTCTCTCTCTGTCTCTCTGTCTCTGTCTCTGTCTCTCTCTTCTCTCTGTCTCTTTCTCCACCTC
>PVKN010015848.1:0-18235 GCA_004027915.1 Capromys pilorides
AACCAAAATGCCCATCATCTGAAGAGTGGTTGAAAAAGATGTAGTGTTTTTATACAATGGAATATTACTCAGCTATAAAGTAAGATAAACTCAAAGCCTTCATATGTACGTGGACGTATCTTGAAAATATATTCTTAATGAAATAAACCAGACCTACATGTGTAAATATCATATAGTCTCCCTAATATAAGAAATAAAAATGGAAAGGTATAATATAGTTAAATGGAAAGTGAGAATTTAAGGATTAAGCAATGAAGAGAGAGCTAGGAGAAAAATTAGAAAACATGGTAGGGACAAAACCATGCACTTATATACAAAAGATGGTTAAGACAGTGGTCCTAAAAATCTCCAACAGGTTTTTGAAACTAGCAGGTAATTGGTAGAATTTACACCTTGACTAACTAGATGTACTGATATCTGTGAATTCAGCAACCACACTGAGGATAGCAATGTGTGACACTGAAACCATGCTTGGAAGGCAGCTATGCTAACCACTATACCACCAAGGCCTCCATTAAAACCATGCTGGAGATATCTATCATTCTGGCCTTCTAATTATGCACTGCTTCTAATATCATATTGATTATTGCTATACTCACTCAAGTAAATGTTTGTTTAAAAATTAAAAAAAGAAAGAAAGAAAGGTAATAAAAGAGAATATGAGACAAGGAACAAAGGCCATAGAAGTGTAACACTACAATTTTGTAAAGTGTTAAGTTCATAGCTATCTGTGTAACAATGCATAATTGTTCTTTTTTTACATTCTATAGGAATTTAAAGTTTAGAATATCAATAATTTTGGAAAATACCTGTTTCATGTTATGTCTAAGGCGCTTGATATCCAGAAAGATAGTGGTGTTAAGCTCAAGTGCCTAAGTTACAGGAAATAATATCATTAAGCTTCTCTTCTGGGTGGTTAACAGCTTAAGTTGGCAATCCAAATAATTAGAGAAAAAGAAGGGCTACAAGTATAGCCAATATTTTGGCTCTAGCCCTTCAAGGTCAGTGAGAACATAGGACAAAAAAAGAACCTGCACTGTAAAATCCTGTAACTCAGTGGAGTCCCAAATTTCCTATTCAAGGAGATTATGGGGCCACAGAGGAAAGGGATCGATGATGTACAGTGTGCCTAGGTAGAGTCACTGAGAGAGAAAACACTCTCTCAGCCTTCCACAGACAGCAAAATGGTCAAGCCATGGCTGTGGTTCATCCCGACGACTGACACTCACGGAAGTGCTGCAAAGCTCAGTACATGGTTTCAAGGTAAACCCTAAGGGGACCTGACTGACCTTGTCAGATACAAAAGTTACGTACTTTTTGTTACATAGGTGTTGCTTTATCTTGATCTTAACCATCAGCGGAGAAGTCTAATTACAAGGGATAAAAAGGAAAGCCATATTAATATGCTGAGTTGTGAAAGGCTCAAATCAACAGCTCCCAATAATGCCAGATGAGCTGATAATCCACTACTGTTATGGACAGTTGGACTAAATATAAAACTACTTTCTCTTTGTGTAGTGAAAACAAAGGTCTGTACTAATGATGTTTAGACAAGAAATTCTGTCTGCATCTATACTCTGAACAATTACAACAAAGACAACATTATGCAGTGTTATTGTAAAATAATAATAATACATAAATAAATAAATGACAAAGAAAAAAGATAAACATTTTTAAATGCTTCAGGATGTTAAAGGAGCCATGACCATGCAGACACTCAGGAAAATATCATCAGAACTGCTTCAGAAAACAGCAAGAATGATGGAATGAGTGTGTCGCATATGACAGGGAATATTTTGAGGGTAATGCATGGCAATCTGTCCCTTATGGTGATAGATTCCCACTTTGTATTGAGAAATATTGACATAATTGTTAGAAATCAATGAAGAAAATTAAAAGTCATTACCTAGGAGAACCTGGAAAATGAATGCAATACCGGCGATGTAACCCAGGCTTTGATGTTTCATTCTGGGACTGGGTCTGGCTGAGTACCTCAGTTGCCCAGGCTGCACTTGAACTTGCAGTGCTCTTGCCTCAGCGTCCCAGAGTGCAAGGACTGATTGCAGCCATGAACTTCCACACGGGGTTATTTTTCAAAACTTATGTGTGTTACCACTCTAAGTTGTTGTCTCTTCAAACTAATAAAACCAAATTAAAATTAAGAATTAAAACTCCACATTCAAAGAGCAGATAATTATTCTTAGAACTACTTTTAAAATACTCATAACTCCCTAGCATATCCATCATCTCAAGCATTTCTCATTTCTTTGTACTGAGAACATTCAAAATGCTTTCTTCTCACCAGTTTGAGATATACAATTAATGTTCGCTATAGTTGCCCTATGAACACTAGAATTTATTCATCCTAGCTGTATAAAAACATTAAAAAGAATAAAATAAAATTCCACAGCTGTGATGTGTCTTTTCTTACGTAAGCTGTGTATTCTTTTTTTATTGACTGTGTGACTTGGGACACCTGACTTAACTTCTCTGTAAGCCTTAGTTTTCCCTACCTGGTCAGCATGAGTAGTAGTTACGCTGCTGATAATCATAAATGTTAGCTGTGTCACCTATGAATAATGGCACAGCATACAGTGGCTCCCCCACCACTGTCCCTTGCTTCCAGAATAAAACATAACTTTTTGCTCTAGTGTTTCCTCAGAACGTTTCTGAAAGTGAGTGATGTAAGAGTATGAATGCGCTTGCAAGTGTCACATGAGAGCAGAAACCCCTGCTAAGAAGTTGCGCTGAGGACCCAAGAGGCTCGTGTCTACAGCCTCCCCTCTTTCTCAGGCTTGATCAGTGTACGTTCCTCAGTGGTTGTTGATCTTACACTCACCTTTAATCCCTCTCTCCTCTGTTTTTCTTCTAGGTTTATTCTCCTACCCCTCATAAACTCCCCCCCATTTCTCTAAGCAACTCCTGTCCAGTGGAAGACACGACATTCTCCACCACGGTTTTGTCACCGCACGGTGTCTGCAGGCCCTGGCCAGGCTGATGTTCCGTCCTCAGCTGCAGCTTCCCTTGCGCTGTCTTTCTGCTGGGCAGCAACTCTTAGTCTTGTAGCTCCTGTCTGGCAGAGGTGTAACTCGCATGCTGTTCAGCCCCAGTGCTGCTCTCTCACTGCTGCTCTTCTGCTTTCTTATGTTAAAAATGATGTCTCCTTCAGCCTTGGCTCTTGAGTTCCCACATATCGGGATTCCCAGCCATCCATTTTTTTTAATTTTATTTATTTATTTATTTATTTGTTGTGTTTGTTTGTTTCTTTATTTATTTATTTTGTGGCTGGCTCAGCCTGCCCTGGTGGTGGGGCTGGAGCAGCATGTGGTGCCGGGGATCGAACCGCAGTCCCTGCAGTTGCCTGAGCTTTCCTAAGCAGGCATTTTAGACCACTGAACCATCTTGCCACACACCCCACCCCAAGCCATTCATTTTCTTCCTTGCTAGTTTCCTTTGCACTCCCCTTGCCTTCTCACCACATTGGAATGACCTCTTTTCTTCCCAATCTGCACTGGTTTTTCACATGACCTCGTTCAATCCAAATACATGGAATGAATGGCCATCTAGAGGCCCATCTCTTCCAAATATGCATCTCTAAACCCCAATGCTGAGCAGCAGACTCATAAGTAGCTGGCTACTTTCCCACTGGGATGTCCAATATGATTCTAATTTGTCCAAAGACAAATCCCAGTCTTCTCCAAATGTGCTTTTCTTTAAAGTCTTCCAGTTCAGCTTGTAACCCCACCATTCTCCCCAACATTCAGGCCAAAAATCCCGAAGGTGGCTACCTTCCTCCCACCCAACACTCCACAGCATCTCTCACCCAGCCCCTTTGGAAGTAGCTTCCTAACTTCAGCCCTTTGCTCTCAGGCCTACCAGCTGTTCTTTGAGCAACAACGGAAAGGATCATCTGTGATTGTAAATTAGAACAATTCTGCTTAAAATCCTTTAATGGATTCCTGCTATACTGAGATTAAACTCCACAATCTTTATAAAATACTTCAAATGCCTTGTAGAACCAAGTCTCTAGATGTGTGATGGTAGCTTATCAATCATTTATTTATTTACTTTTCAGGAGTCTCTCTGTGTTGCCCAGACTGGGCTTGGCTTTGTAATCCCCCTGCCTCAGCCTTTCAAATAGCTTGTATTTCAAGCGTGCACTGCTGAGCTTGGCTTGACCACCCGCCGTCTGCCCCTCACTTCACTCAGTCCAGAGTGGTCCACTTGGTGACCCTGAACAAATCACCGTCATAGCAGCCCCAGGTTCTTCCTCATTGCAGTTCTCTCTGGTGTCTTGCTTATACAGATTTTTTCAAGCTTGTTTTCTGGTTTTATTCAGGCATCTGCTCAACTTCTTAGAAACACTGTCTCTAGTTCGTCTTCTAGGCTCTGGCCCTGCCTTAGGTGTTCCTGCTGAAGTTCTCCTCTGCCTTGACTTTGCTGTGCATTTGTGTGCTTCTGTGTTTACTCCCTGCCCTCTTCATTGAAATGTGAATGGCTAAAAAAACATAAAAAAATAAAAAAAGAGAAAGAAATGTGAACTGCTCAAGGACAGAAGCTGTGTTTTCCTATTCCTGCTGCGCCTTCAGAACCTGCCACATAGAGGACATTCATGGGCTATTTCGTGGGTGAAAGACTAACCTCCACAGTTTCTGAAAAGTCCCTGCTCTCTCTGCCTTCTAGTGTTGCTCCCAGGCTGTCTCACTGCAGCCACCCTTCAGTATCCTCAGCTTCCTCCAGCATGCCAGTCCAATGCTTCCATTCCTCCATGAAAGAAAGTTTTTACAACCACTGGTGGACTGTGATATTCACATACTTACTAAAGTTCCGCCATTCCTTCGGTCCATGCTTGCAGTCCTGTGTCTCTAATCATGTCTATCTCCTATTTCCTAGAACAATGTCCTTAAGTCTGGGCTATTTCTTTCACTTTCCTCACAGGGAGTGTGGAAGCCACTGTATGAAATTTGCCTCCAGTTACTGTGTGCCCTCAGGCCGTGAAATGCAGGTAGCGTCTCAAGATCTGCCCTTCATTCCCTCCCAGCTGCAAACTGCACCTGGGAAATTCCCACACGCACTCTAGATACTTCGTATCTTCTTGGGAATCCACTGTTACAAGGGTTACACTTCTTCCACCTGCATGTGCTCTCCTTTTAGTTGCGTCACATCTGATGTGTTGCTCTCTTATACATATAATACATTTCTTTCCTCTTTGAAATTCCCACAATTCATTCATTATTTATGCCTCTCTAAATGTCTAGTTGTACCTTCTTCTTTATATCTTAGTTATGTATTATTTTACATCGATCATCCTCACTAAAACAGGGTTTCCTGAGGCAGAGTCTTTGGCACACTATATCTATTAAATTCAGCTAAAGTGCGTATAATACAAAAGACTACCAATTGACCTCCTTAAGAATTCTAAGTTCCCAGTTCACTTGAGTTCAGTACATTCACAAACTCCAGGATTCTTTGCACTTTTCAGAACTGAAACTGCACCTACCGAACAACATGCCTTCCTTGCCCCCAGCCCAACTCTTGAAAAGCCTCTGTTGCCTCTCTGATTACTCTAGATATCTCCTGAGGGAGAACTGCGAGCAGTGTTCCTTTAGGGGAAGGCTTACATCGCTGAGTACAGTGTCTTCAGGGCTCTTTGTGTTCCTATATGACAGAAGAATTTTCTTTCTTTCTGAGGCTGAATGATGCTACATTGTGTGACTAGACCACATTTTGTTCCTTGATTCTTCTCTTAATGGACACTGGGACTCTATCCACCATTTATTTATTGGGAATAATGCTTCTCTGAACATGGGTGCACAGGTGACTCCTCGAGTACCTGCTTTGAATTTGGGATCAGGTTTACTATGCAAAAGCACAGCTGCTGGGTTATATGCTAATTCCAGTTGTAATTTTTTCAGGAAGCACCATATCATTTTCTATAGTGGCTATACCATTATATATTCCCAATAGTGTATAAAGGGTCTAATTTGTCCACATTCTTGTCAATACATTTTATTTTCCGGGCTTTTCTAATTGTAGCCCTCCTAATGGACGTGAGGTGTTGTTTCACCGTGATTTTGGTTTGCATTTTCCTAATGTAGTGATGCTGATCACCCTTCCCTGTGCCTCTTAGCCTTTTGCTCATCTTTTTTGGACATACCTACTCAAGTCTTTTGACTGTTTTTGAAGTTGCATTGTTTGATTTGTTGCTGTTGACTTTGTTCATCTTTGAATCTCATGTGGTGTGTACTCCACTGAAATGTTCTGCTTGGGGAGACTGAGAGTCACTTAAGCTGGGGGCCTCTCAGGGTTTGACACAGAGGCACCAGACACAAGAAGAATATACTCCGAGGGCTTAGTTAGGTTGTAAGTATATTCAACGTCCAAACTAACCCCCTACCTCCCACAAATAGCAACTTTAGAAAAACTTCGCCAGGGTGCCATCTGGAGAAGATGCAAGTGCAATACACATTGTCCACGTCTGGCTTTAGGCCCTCATCCCATAGGCCATGAGGTAGGTGGCTTTGTAGAAGCAATCAGATGACCTGGGGAATTTGAAAAAGTGAATTTTAGCTTTGTGCTATTGAAATTACCCAAGACTCAGGGAGACAAAGCAGAACTCGCATTGGGAACCTTCTTCCATGGGTTGACTCCCATTTTCATTCAATAAATACCTACCCCATGCCTAAAAGTCAGGCATTTGGCTAGGGGGCAGCAGTAAAACAGTAGCCTTATCAAACTTCAGTCAGTGCAGGCTGTACCTGGCAAATTCCTGGAAAGAAGTATTAAAACACTAGATGCAGAAACGGGAAAATATGAGCCATTAGTCTGTGCCTCCCGCTCTTGTGTTTTCAATGCGACATCTTTGGCTTTGATTTCCTTTGGTGAAAGTGGGGGTAAAATTATAGAGGCTAATTAAATTGTGTTGTGTTGGAAATGGTGAGAGAAATTACAAGGTAATTTTCTTTTATTACTTCAAGTATCTAGGATTCAATCAATTGTTGCCCCTCACCTGTGGCACACAGAGTGCCTATGGGGTGGAAGAAGGAGGCAGTTGTGTCACATGATTGTCTCCAGGACTTGGCCATAACTGGATGAAAAGATGACTGACTACATGGAGCAACATTTGAAATCCTCTAACAAAGGATAATTTTTGTGTTTTTTCTTTTCTTTTGTCTTCTCCCCCTCCCTTTTTGGGGACTACTCACAAAAAAAGAGATTACTAAGCAAATTAATAAGCAGTCAAACAAGTAAAGCACTATTTTATTTAATAGCAAACACATTTAGCAGCGGGACTCCATTCACACAATGACTTGGGTAATTATGAATGAGTCTCATGTAGTATTTAAAGCATTTATAAGATTCTTAGCAGCCTTAGAGTTATTTCCCTGTTCCATTGGTAGCAACGTGACTACAGCCTTCAGAGAGCAAGAGCAACGTTGCTTTAAAATGTCTTATTAGTCCAACTAATCTGATGGAACGCACTAGAGCCATCATAGACAAGGAAGAGCTGGAGATTGGGGCAGACAGGGCCTTCTAAAACCTGCCTTCTGCCTGTCTGCAACCCTGAGGCCCTGTTGCTCTTGGCCCTGCACAGTGTGATCCAGCCATAGCAAGCCCCTTGCATTGCCCCCTTCAGTAACCTTGCTGTGTCTTCATCTGATGCGTTTCCGGTCAGTTTCTGTGAAGGAAACCTCGGGCCCTCTCTGAGCCTTTTCCAACACTTGAAAGCATTTTCTCTCCCTGTCTCTACTGAGCTCCCACAGCATCCCCTCAGAAACATTAGAAGTTTGACCACATTAAATGGCAATGATGAATTCACAAGGCTGTCCCTAGAAGACAGTGACAGAAGCTGATTTATCCTTTAACCTTTCTATTTAACCCTAAGAGCCAGGCACAGTTCTGCATCCAGTAGACATTTTGTGAGTGTTCAACAGCAAACTATGCCTCTGATCAGGAAGGTTAAATGACAGTGAGGGTGAATGGAGAAGACATAAAAGTGAGAGGCACCATGAAATAAAGATGAAAGGAAACAGAGATTGGGTGAAAAGGAATAGTATTGAGGGATGGGAATAAAATCTAGGAAGGAAATGTGGCAACAAAGAAGACAGGTTCATTGCTGGGAAGAAAGCAACATGGCAAAGAGCCATGGTGAACCAGGAGCATTTCTGAAGCTCCTGTGTACTCATTTTCCGTGGAGCCACAGAAGGGTGGAGGGAAGAAAAGGCCAGAAGCAGGAGTGACATGGGAGCTGGTCTCCAGACAGCACGCTAGGCATGCATGACCTTTGGTGGGAACGCCTGAGGCTGCCTTGCTGAACCAGTTCAGACCTGAGCATTGTCTCTTCTTATCCCGGAGTGTGTCCATGTGTGTTTGCTTCTGCACTGTATCTTGGACGTATTTGAGTCTGAGAAATAAGCCCCAAAGACAATGCTATAGCAAATCCCCAGCTCCCCGCCTTCTCTGTGTCAGGGGGCATCATTTCCATTATTCTCTCGGTAGGCCATGGCTCCCGCTTGCAGCTTAGGAAAGTAGGAAAACTTGGTGCACCTCAGAGGTTCTGAATGTGTTTACATGGCACGAAGGGTAGGGTGTGCTCAGAGTGAAGTGTGCACACATGCCACAGTGTTTACTGTACCTTCCCATCTTTATGAGGAAACCACTTCTCAGACTCTCCAAACTCTCTTGCCCACAGGAGCTGTGCCACTTGATGGTCGCAGCCTTTTTGGAGTTACTTCTTGGGTAACCAAACAGGGTCTCATGCCTGTACGAACAGCACAGTACAGCCCTGGCTGAAAGTCAGGAGCCTGGATTGCTAGTAGGTGCTCTGTCATTTAGTCTGAAGCTGAGTTTTCTCATGCTGAATGAGAGAAATCTCAGCCTCTGATGTCAAGGGGTTGCTCTGAGGCTCAAGCCACATGATGAACAAGACCCCACGTGATGAGTGTTCCACAGTTTACCAGTGATTCTTATCACTGTTCCCTCCTTTATCTTCTCAGCAACCTGCCAATTATCTTGATCTTCATTTTACAAATGAAGACACTGAAGCTGCGAAAGCCAACATGACTTAGCGGAAGCCACCTAGCTAGTAGGCCAGGACCATGCAAGTTTTGTTTCCAAACTAATCTTCCATTGCTATCCTTAGACACATACCTGCCTACTTCGTGGCTTAACTTCCCACATGGCTCCCTCTGTGTGGAGCCTCTGGAGGTCTGTGTAACCATTTAATTGGGTTTTGTTTTCTTCTCCATTTGTGCCCTTTTTTCCTGGCCTCTAGAAGAAAACACCAGCAGCTCCGGCCAAGAAAACAAGCACCACCTTCAACATCGTGGGGACCACCTATCCCATCAACCTGGCCAAGGATACTGAGTTCTCCACAATCTCCAAAGGCGCCACTCCCAGTGCATCCTCAACTCCGACCATGATCGCTTCGCCCCAGGCCACCTTCGTGCAGGATAGCCCAACTGAGACCAAGACCTACAACAGTGTCAGCAAGGTTGACAAAATCTCCCGCATTATCTTTCCCGTGCTCTTTGCTATATTCAATCTGGTGTATTGGGCCACGTATGTGAACCGGGAGTCAGCTATCAAGGGCATGATCCGCAAACAGTAGGTAGTAGGGGTGGCGCAGCAACCAGAGCACGGTGTGGCCCCTGAAGCCTCCCCTTCCCGTCTTTCAGGTTTCTTCTTTTTAAGCCTCTTGCAAACTGTGACTCTCAATTCAGATTTAGAAATCTCAGTAAAACGATAGTAGCAGGAAAATGACTTGTCCCTCTGACACTGCGTAGTGGCCTCCCATCAGAGCCAAACACTGCCATTTGTCCGGCTGCACATCTTAGCCTGCCATTCTCCCCCAGCTGAGGGCATTGTGTGTGTTTTCTTGCACTCTGCCCACTGCAGAAAGGCTGCTTGAGAAGTTAATACTGAGGAGAATTGGTGACAGTTCCAGAGAAGATGCTTCTGACTTACTAGGGAGCCAGGCGGGGCTGCACTGCGAGCTCCCACACAGCACTCTGCCCACTGGCAGCAGGGCCTACCAAGCCCAAGAACTGAGCGCAAAGGCCCTATGAGCAGCTTTCAGAGCTGGGAGAGATGAGAAAGTCACCTCCCCGCCGCCACTGGATAGGAACGGTGGGTGGCTGCTGAAGACTCAAGTCTAGCTCGAAACAGGCTCACTGGCAGGTGAAAGTCAAATTCTCAGCACCCCTCAGCTAGGCCCAGGGGCTTTGTGCACATCAGGGACCTCTGTGTCTGGTTCTGTGTCATCAGTGACAGTGTGTAAGAGGGGTGACCTAGAAATTAACCCAAATCTCTCTAGTCAGTATTTGAGTTTACTAAACCACTTTTCTATCAAGTTAGGTACAGGCCATTTGATTTCATGTGTTCTTAATCTTAATGTGAGTAAGAGACAGACATAAATACAAAAATTTTGTAAGGTAAATAGACTGAGTCGCAGAAGCTTGAATAATTTGCCTAGGCCCCTTATAAGTGTGTTTAATAACAATAATGCACCCTTTTTCAATGGCCAAAATGCAAAAAAGACCTGGAATGCTATGTCTGCCTGGACCTCAGAATCAGCACCATGGGCTTTGTGGGTTTTAAGGGTCGGAAAAGGTCTTTAGAAAGTTACCATGGTCCGCTTCTAAAAGTCATGGTACAGGAATGAGTGCCCAGCCATGTTGGATCTGATTACGGGCCCTAGTGCAGAGATCCCTGAAGCTCAAGGCAGAGCCGCAGATGGCCCAGCAAGCAGACTGGCCCTGGCCACCCGCTGAAACATCCTCTGAAGGGGCGCATCCTTAGCTGCTGGTTGCCTTTTTATCCATCCGTCCCCAACCCCCTGCTTCCTTGCCATTGCTGGGATAATGCATGCCAGTCCCATTTCTTCGTAAGACTGTGTCTGTAGGTGAATTCTTGACTAGAAGAGTGTAGTCTTGTGGATATGTGGGGATGGGGGGTGGGGGTGGGGCTATAAAATGATTGTCTTACAGAATTTAGAGTGGAAGCCTGACCTTTGCCTCTCTGTACCAATTGTGTTTCTAAATGCTTTGGTGCAATGTTTAGTGGCTGTTTAATTAAACCTTTCCTGAATTGTACTTGGGCTGGAGAAGTTTTATTGGTCACTCTGACTAACACAGGCTGCACTCTGGTTTTGATGCCCCTGCCCTCATGCCTCAGTTGCTTCCGTTCCTTAACACCACTGCAGTCACATAGAAAAAGAGGTTTCCTCAGAGCAAGGGGTCTCTTGCAACCACTCAAAGGGTCCAAACAGCTTTGACTGCCTCAGGGGTCTCCTTAGGAAGAACTGTATTACTTCCTCTCCTAAGTCCACCAACTCCCAAGAAATAGAGCAAGATGTCTTCATTGTAGTTCTGAGGGTTTTCTCATTTCCAGTGATTACTATTTCATTTAGGCAATAGTTCTCTCAGGCAACAAGGAGATTATCAAGAAGAATGAGAGCAAGTGTCTGCTTGGTTGAGCCATGTGTCAGCAGGTAGAAGACAGCCCCTTTCCTTACAAAGGTAGAAGACATCTGGGAAACAATCCCATGACATTTGCTGGAGGAAGTGACCTGGCTCCTAAGGGATGGGAAAAGCTCCTTGGGAGAGCATTTCAAAAAGGTTGTTTTGTCCAACCTAAGAGAAAGGACTCATGATCTGACCCCACTATCACAGTCCGCCCTGTGGTCATCTGATGGGTGGTTCAGGACTGCAGGGATCACTTCCTGGTCGACTCAGCCACAGCTGTGCAACAGCTCAGCAAGGGCTGTGTCAGTTGCTTGACAGCGACATGTAAGTGTTGTCCTTCCCTGAAGACCTTTCTGAGATTAGTTTCAGATTTGCATGTGAAACCATTCTCAGGAGGGGATGCAGCTCAGCAGCACAAGGCCTGCCTGACAAGGGCAAGGTCCTGAGTTTGATTCCCAGTAAACAAACAAACAAAAAACTTATTTTCTTAGTCTTAGAGGAGAGTTCAAGCTGTTCTGTTGCTGAGCTCCCCTACAGTTTGAAACCCTGATCCAGGCTGGGACAAGTACCTGAGGGCTGTAACATAGGCTGTAGTATATTATTATACTACAGGAGGGGAACAGGAAACGGAGCGGGAGAGAGAGATCCCTACTAGACCATTAAGGGTACCAGTCTGGAGACTAAAACATTCTAGCACATAGTAGGCCCTCAGTGCCTCGTTATCAAGCACCGAATGCTAGTGTAGATCACGGCTGCGTGGAGGAGGTCTGCTTCAGGGTGGTGCTGCAGAGGAGAGCAGCCAAGCCCTGATCAGCGGAGACACAAAAACAAGCAGCTGCAGCAAGCAGCCTGCTAAAGCTGCCCTGAGAGCATTCCAGTACCAATAAATGTACTGTTTGCAGCCACTTTGAAGAGCTTTAGCTTAATTAAGTGATAGTTTGTTCTAATGGGCTTTTAAATCTGGGGATTTCTGAGCCATCTATTAGTTCCTCTTGCTAGAATGCTGGGGACAGGATACAGAGGCACGAGTGAACCCCAGGTCTCTCTGAAGACCTCAGCAGCACCCACTGGCCCAGCCGCTCTAGGGACATCTGTATCATGAAGCCATGGGGAGGCTCCCCAGGGTGGTCTTGGGTCTGCAGGACATGGAAGGGGTAGGAAGTGATTGGAAGAGGCAGGACTGGGGAAAATTCTGTCCGTGGGGGGGCAGGAATTAGAGGGAGCGATCCCCCCACTTCAGCTTCCAGGGCTCCTAATTACACAGGTTCTTTCAGGTCTAGGGGCATTGGCCAGTCACAGGCTCCAGTGCGCTGAGAAGCCTGCTTTCTGGGCCTCCTATCTGTTCTGTGCTCTGTAATGAGATCGAGCCCCGGTGGAAATCCAGGCGCCTGTTCTTCTCAGTGCTTTCCCCATGCCACCAAATCACTGAGACCGCGGTGAGCTGGGGCAGAACAGGCCTCGACTGCATTACAGCTGCGCGACTTTGGGCTAGTGCCTTCCCTCAGCTGAGACAGTTTTCCAAGGTGAGAAATCTGGACAGGGTCAAAGCCAAGTCAGCAGAGCACTTTCTGCCGCGGCTCCCCTGTTGGTGCATTCTGCCCCACTATCAGCACAATTGGGCCCCCACCGGACCTTGTCCTCACACCAACACTTTCTAGGAGTACAGCCCCTCTCCTTAAGTGCCTTAGGGCACGATTTCCATAGGCAGGCAGCCTCAAAAGCTTTTGACTGGACGCCAAGTCAGGAGAGCTAGGGGGAGGCTAAGCGTAGGAATACAAGGGTCAGCCTCGCAGGTCAAGTCGTGATCCCCTAAGCCCAGCTCCTCGCTCACCCCCGCCCCCCTTGATCCTTGCCCTGAGCTCCACATGGCAGTATCCCCCACGTGTGGCATGACGAGAGCCTATCTATATCCCAGCTCCTGTCCACACGTGGGAATGGCTGAATCGCAAGATGTCAAGTTCAAGAAATTCATGGAGTGCAGGTGCCACACAAGGGGTCTCCTGGCAAGCTGACTGCACAAGGTGGAGGCAAAATGCACCGCTCCTTTTATTTTTCCCTTCAGAGGTTCCACACAGGGGGAAAGAGCTCTGAAGAGAACTCCCTGGACTCCTCACAATAAAAGCAAGCACACACCTCCTGGGGTCTGTCCTTTCTCTCATGACCAGGAAAACGGCCTCCCTCGCTCCCTTCAGTCCCAAGCCAGCTCCTCCTGTGTTCCTCCTCTGTGCCCCTCTCTCCACAAAGGATTTAAAGGTTGTTTTCTGCTCTCAGATGAAGCTGCTCTTGCTGAGCCACCACTTCCCTTGTTACTAAAACCTAAAGGCATTTTTCAGTTATCTTACTTGTCCTGTCAGCAGCATTTGACACTGTTGACAAGTACTTTATCCCTGAAACTCAGGCTCTGGTTTCCATGATACCAAAGGCTCCTGACAGGCCTGCTTTCTGCCTCTGCCAGACTTCCATTTTTCATGGTAATTTTGTATTTTTCTATTCAACTACTCCTCCTCCCTTCCTTAAAGTCTGGTGTTCCCTGTAGTGTTCTCCACATTTCCCCTTCCCTCTCCACACTTCCTTCAGTGATCTCATCTCCCCCAGTGGCTTCAGTTACCACACATTCCAGTTATCATGCGTTGTGTGACAAATCTCCCAAAGTAAAGCGATCCCTTTTCACATTGCCTCATAGGTCAAGAAGTGTCCACAGCATGGCAGAAATGGCTTCTCTGTGCTTCACGATGCTTGCCACCACAAACCTCACGGTGCAAACAAATCAAGTGTGACTTTACTGGCTGGAGCATGGAGCGAGGAGGGGCCATTGCTCTGCTCCACAGACAAGGGGTTCTGTAGCAAGGCGTAGGTGTGCGTGGTGCTGGCCCACGTCAGGATGGTAGGGGTAAAAATGGGTCTCCACTTCAGAAAATGAAGAAAGCTCTAGGTACTTGCATGGGTGTGGGCATGGGCACCTCCCCTCACAAGTCTGGCAGAGGGACCATTAGTGTTCAAGGCTAAGTTCATGTGTATCTCACAACATGGTATCTGGGCTCTGAAAGGAATTCTCTGCAGAAGGAGCCTCTGAAAACACATCGGAGAGAAAGAGGTAGAAGGACCATGGCTGTTAGTGTCTTAGCCTGGGAAGTCATGCAATTCATCTGCGGCCAGTGCAAAGACAATGGGTGGGGGGCAGAGTCCCAAAGACATTGCAGGCACATAGGGAAACCACATACCTTCTTGATGCTCTTGC
The DNA here is from genome assembly GCA_004027915.1 of Capromys pilorides. NCBI lineage: Eukaryota > Metazoa > Chordata > Mammalia > Rodentia > Capromyidae > Capromys > Capromys pilorides. The sequence continues at coordinate 14,704 of PVKN010015848.1, forward strand.
CTGCCAATGTAACAGCCTTAGTCTGGTTCCTTCTGATCTTTCCTTTGGCATTGCAAGCAAACCTCCTGCTTCCTCAACTCTGACAATTCTTCCTCCATTTCTCCCTTATCAGCCAACAGGAATATCACTTACCCAGATGCTTGGTGCAACACTCTAGGAGGCATTCTGGACTCCCGCAGCAACCTGCACATCTTGGGAACTCCACTCCAGGCATCCCAAGTCAGTCTTCTTATCATGATGTACCTATTTGTTTATGTTACAAGCCACATCACACCATGGGCCAGTTTAATATCTTTTAATGGTATCCTGCTGCATGGGGGCTAAAATGCAAGGTGGAACCATGCCTTACCAGTCCTGTGCAATGCGGTCTTCTTCTGAGCAGGTCTCCTCTTGCCCCAGTGGCTCTTTCTCTTGCACAGCATTTCAGCCATGTACCAAGTGTTGCATAGACTATACACAGGATGCTTTACAAGCACTGTCCTTGAATACCACAGTGAAGGCCAAAGCCATGGTGCACACTCAGCAAATTCTGACCGGACAAAATAGTTTCTGAGATGGATCTTTAAAGGATAGTTCAGAATTTGTCAGGCCAAGAAAAGAAGGACAATAAGGACCACGTCACAAAAGCCCAGATGTGTCAGAGACCATAACGAAGTACAAGGACAGATGTATTTGAGCCAAGTGTGCAGACACTGTACCATCATGGTGGGTGGTGGGTATAGTGGCTGTGAATTTAAACTGTAACGTGACAGACACAATATCTCACCTGCCTGAGAACTGGCCTCATGATGCCATCTTGCTGATTGTGATCTGAGAAGGTTGGTTCATTTAGGCTCAGGAAGATGATTGCACACATGTGAGCTGCTTTGTGGAGAGACAGTTGCTGTCGCTGAGATTTATTTCTCTGTTCCAAACCCAAATCAACTTACTGCAGACCGTGGGCCACGGAGCTCCTTATCCTTGAGCCTCTCTCCAGCCTCACTGCCTAAAAAGAACATGTTTCAGGCCAACTAGACAGCTCAACAGACTAACGAGCCTGCTTAGGCAGTGCACAGCAGCAGCCAGGGTTCCATCCCTGGACTGCAGTGCCGGCCCCACCCCCAGGCACACTGAGGCAGTGATTGAGACTGGGCATGATGCTACGCACCTGTAGTCCCAGCAGTTGGGAGGCTGAACACAGGAGAATCATTATGACTCCGATCTACGTAGTGAGAACCTGTAGACCCTGCAGACCCTGTACCAAATACGATAATAATAATAATAATAATAATAATAATAATAATAATTTTTTTTAAAAAAAATAAAGAATATGGGGCTGGGGAGATAGCTCCGTGGCACAAGTGCCTGCCTGGCAAGCGCAAGGTCATGAGTTTAAACCCTGGTCCCGCAATAAATAAATACATAAACACATAAATAAAATTAAAGAATAGCATGTTTCACTGCTACTTCATAGTCTGTGTGTCCTTTTCATAACCTGCCAAAGTTCAAATGAGATGAACTAAAGTGACCTGAAGATAGCAGTAGCACTGCTAAATCTCAATGCAGACTGCTAAGTTTTACCGTAGTTTCAGGAAGACTCTGAAAGCTACACCAAGTTGGAGTTTAGGAGTCTGTAGTGCAACCAATGACATTTCACACCTGTGGGAGTCATATTGGGCAACAGTTCTGGGATCTGCATACAATTCAGGAACAATCTACTATTGACCCCTAAATTGTCTGATCTCCCCAAAACACATCCATACTGAGCTGGTGTTCTGCGATAAGCAACAACCACGTTTCCCAGGCTTCTGTGGTACTAGCAGTGCTTCCCCAGTTTAAGATAAGTGGGGGAAGGTTCCCACAGCTGATACTCTGGTCACGCCTCCTCTCAAAACTGTTCCAAGTGCTTTGACTTTAGGTCGTGGTTGTACTACAATTCCCTTGAATGGCCCACAATGACACTTAGAAAAGAGTTGAACCATGATCAGATAGCCATTTCCTCTTCTAAATGTTAATGTGTGGTCAGTGAAGAGGCTTTGCCTATGAACATCCCCTAGCCAAACCCATGAGAAGAGCTGAATTCTTACATGGGCCTGGTGACTGGAGCAAGTATGAATTAAATAATTTCACATTTGCCTTTACTGGGGAAGGCAATAGTGCCAGATTCCAACCTATGTTAGGTCATTGTACTAGCTGTGGGACTTTGGACATTCAGTCTCTGTGTAGCATCCCTGGAAGAAAATATTTCCAAGAATAACAACGATGGAATGAGTTAATGCAGGTAGAAGATTACTGGACTTCTCCTTTTTTGTGTGTAGGACTGGAGTATGAACTCATGGCCTTGCACGTGCCAGGAAGACACTTGTGCCACAGAGCTATCTCTCCAGCCCTGAGCAGAATAGATTTATTAGGGGAAAGAAAGCTCCTGTCTGAGAGAGAAACAGGAGTGGAGGAGTGTCCGAGTGGGCGGTCCCCCTATTACTGGACTTCTTAATTGCCGATTACATACAGGAAATGAATCTCATCTCAACAGTTTTTCACTTGCAATCTATCCTGCACATCTCTGGGTCTCAAATAGTCACCAGTATAATGAGGATTTAGAGCTATGTGATCTCTCGGGGCTCTCCTGGCTTAGTATTCCAGGATTGTAGCCAAACTTATTAGAGTTGAAGTCAAGTGTGTCAGCGTGCAAGGCAGTCTGGAATGCATTTCATTGTTCACATGAAGCAAATATGTAGTGTACATCATGGGTGCACACAGCAACGAATTAGGCTTTCCGGTGGGAAAGCCAGTGGGCCTGAAATTCCTAGAGTCCTGGTGCTTAGCAGAGTGAATACTGACTGCCTGTCATGCTCGTGTTCATGCCTTGAGCTGCAATCAGACCAGAACAAAATGTAAGGTCGTAGAAGAAGTCTCAGCAGCATGATCTGTTTCCCAGTATGTGTTGTTAATTTGTGGCATATTTTGCTTTCAAAAAAAGAATTCATTCTGCTTGTTTTCTGAGAAACACAGTATCGTCCTTGGGAAAAAAAAAAAAATGTTTGTTGTCAGAGCGAAAGCTACCGCTGTTGTAACAGAGCAGATAATATTTAAACAGCTGATCTGTAAGTAGGGGTTTGAGTCTCTGTCTTTCCACCCCTGTCTTTATCTCTCTACTTCCACAGACACCAGAAGAGTGCTTAGAACATAGCAAAAAAAAGAGTCTGGAAAATGACTATTGAGAGAAAAAGTGAACACAATGGCAATATTTTTCCTAACATCCTAGCCCAGAATAAGTCACGACTGCATGAAAGAGTAATGGAACAACAGGGAAGCAAATGCAGCAGCAAATGACGGGGTAGGAACGAGACACACTGAGGGTGGCTCAGGAACCAGCCACCACATGCGGCAGTGACAGCAACGCTTTGAAGAGGATGCCGTGGTTATCTTTATTTTACCAACTATGAAACTGAGGTCTAGGCAGGTTATGTGAGCCCTCAAAAGCTTCACAGGCTGAGCAAAGTTCCATCTCCATAACCTACCGCTTATCTTAAGAAAAGCCTGAGGCCTTTTG
>PVKN010015849.1:0-18234 GCA_004027915.1 Capromys pilorides
GGAGGAGGAGGAGGAGGAGGAGGAGGAACAGGAGGAAGAAGGAAGGAGGAGGAAGAAGAAGAAGAGGAGGAGGAAGGAGGAGGAGGAGAAGAAAACGGAAGAAGGGAGGAGGCTTAATTGAAGCAGCTAACTTCAGCATGACCCATCTGGTACTGTACCCAACTCCATTGTACCCAACAGCCCCAGTGCGGGTACCTGTGAGGCACCATCTGCTTGCTGAACACCGGTGGGCCCCCTCCTGCCCTATGTGGAGCGGGACCAGGACAGGGAGATATGTGGCTGCAGGCACTGTCAGAGAGCTGAACCCTGGATTTCCAGTTCCAAGATGGAGTCAGAAGTCATTTCACCCGTTTGCAGGGGTGGACTCTCCCCTGTCATGGGCCTGAAGAGGTAACACCCGCGTGCCTCGTGCTACCTCCAGCCCTGAGGGCGCAGGAGGCAGCAGGGCTCTTCAGCCTTGGCCCTCAGGTGCTACTGCCCATGCCCATGGTGGAGAGTGGGGTGTGAAACCCAGGCTGGCTGTGGAACTGGTAGCCCAGGCTCAACAGGACCCAGGCCACAGAGCCACAGGAGCTCAGTGGCTGCTGTCCTATCTGCTCAAGGGAAGCATACGTCCTTCCGAGAGCTCAGCAGACACAACAGAAGCATCACGGCCTTGCTGCCCCAGAGCGCTCTGCACGGTGCCCTTTCTATTAATGAAGCCAACTGTGGGTGAGGGAAACTTTGGATGAGTGACCTCTGCCCCTGCCAGGACAAATATATTGCCCAGAGCCAATCCTAATATTAGGTCTCCAGGGTGCCCGGGCTGGCTTACAACCAGGTACCTAGAAGCCAGATCTTCCCACTGTGGGGCACATGTTTGGGGGACACTCTTGCTCCGTGGACCTGCTCACCCCAAAGGCATCATGAACTCTCACCTCAGTCTTGCCACTCACCCCATTCTCTCACCAGTCAAATGGGGGGTGCAGTCCCTCACTGCAGCTTCCCAGGGCAGGACAGAGCATTGCACATGTTGGAGAGGGGAGGCCTCAGTTGAAAGGAAAAACAGCCCTTGACTTCTGCAGCAGCTGGCTCCAAACTCCCCCAGGCTGCCATGTTTGCCACTTGTTGGAGTCCCTCCTGGGCCCCCACCTATCTCCAGGATGGGAAAAAGCCAAGCTGAGCACATCCCTGCAGTGAGAGAGGGGAGGGGGACCCACCTGGAAAGGCAGGATGTCCTTTCCTTGCACACTGCCCCCTCCTCAGGCACCCGGCTCTGCAACCGGCAGGCTTTCCCACACAGTCATGGCCAGGGCACAGGCCGCAGCTGATGGCTTGTAAAAGACTAGACAGCTCCTTGTCAGGAAGTGGTAGCCAGCCCAGATCCTGTCTCTCCGGGTGGGAGGCTGGGGCCAACCAGGTTTGTGTTTGCTGCTGTTCACACTCACTCCTCATGAGATTTGGGGTGAAGCCTAATTAAACTAAGCTGCACGAGCCACACATGGTAATTCCACACTTCTTGTTGGTGAGTGCTCTGTAGCTGACTCTGTGGCACGATTCTAGCCAATTAGATACCAGGGAAGTACCTGGGAAAGAGCTTTAGAGAGAGGTTTTTTTCACTGACTGCAAGAGACCCACTAGAAAAGATGGCCTCTTTCTCCCTCAGTGATGCCCTGTGTGTGAAGCCTGGATCACCGGCAGCCACCTTGAGACGGGGAGGAGAGTGAGTCTGAGGATAAAGTTAACACCCTGAGGAGGTTCCCCTGGGGCTTCCAAGCTCATCATGTCACTCATGCTGTCTTCACCTGCCTGTGCCCTGAGTCCCTGTCTCCCTTTCTCACGTCCAGTACTTATTCCAATGGTCCTAGTACTTAAGAATAGCCCGACTTGTTTAGCTGTCATTTGGCTCCTGAGGGATTCACCAAAATGAACAATAGAAGCTTTAATCATATAGTTCTTAAGAAAAGCATGTGCTGGGCTGGGGAGATAGCTCAGCAGTCTAAGTGCCTGCCTGTAAGGCTCAAGGACCCAAATTTGATCCCTGGTACTACATGCCATGCCAGCCCTTGGACACTGGCTACATTGTGTTGATCTCAAAACTGGTCATGGTGATGCAGGCCTATAATACCAGCACTGGGGAGGCTGAGACAGGTGGATCACTATGAGTCTCAGCTGTTTAGCATGACCCTGTAACAAACAGATAGATAGATAGATAGATAGATAGATAGATAGATAGATAGATAGATAGATATTTTAAAAAGAGAAAAACATGTACTAAGGAAGTGGACAGTGACCCAAGGTGCAGGCGGCATGCCGTGCACTCTGGAGCCCTCTTCCTGTCAGGTCTTCTGGGTGGCCTCCACGGCACCCCCACAGCAGCTGGGGAATGGACCAGGCTTGGAAGACAGGCAGCCATGGGCTGGCACAGCATCTCTGATCTTGCAAGGGTGCAGTCCAGCAAGCCACGGGGTCACCAGGAGCCTGCACGGAGTGGGCAGCAGTAGGGCACGGGTGAGATGAGGGCACACATGGTACCTGTGCTACCGGACACTCAGCAGCAAGGCTCCATCCCTGTCAAGCCTACGTCCCCCTTTCCTGTCACCCTACATTCCGTTTCCAGGAAGAACCACAAGCCAGGTGTGGCAGTGCATGTCTGTAATCCCAGCACTCTGGGAGACCGTGGCAGGAGGACTCAGGCCCAGCCTGGGCAACTGGATGGCTTTGTGAGGCTACTGGGGCTGCAGTTCAGTGAAGGGCTTTGGGTTTAGTCCCCGACAACACACATGCACGTGAGCACACATATGTGTGTGTGTGCGCACATATACACACACAGACACACGAGCGCAGGGCATGTGTACATGCACACAGAACCCTGGCAGAAGCTGTGTGCGTGGGGGAGGGTGTCTCAGTGGAGATTAGCTCACAGGCCCAAGCACGCCTGAGGCTCTGCCCACACCGCCAGCTAGGGGCCCAGAGCTCCTGCCCTGCACCTGCCTATCTTGCCCAGGGATGGCCGGGATAGGCCCTACCTTCCTCCGAAGAAGCGGGGGCCTCCTCTGCTGAAAGAGATAATGGCCCAAGTGGTGGGCTGTGCTGTCTATGGGTCCCTGGTGTGTGTGGACTCAGTGTGCTACACCCACAGCGTGTAGCACATGTAGTATGTTCTGTGCCTACATGTGTGTTATATGTATCTGTGATATGTGCTTGCTGTGCATGTGTTGTATGTGTTATGTGTATTCTCTATGGTGTGTGTGGTATATGAGTGGCATGTAAACATGGTATGCATACATGCACAGTGTGTGTAGTACATGTGTGTAGTATGCATGCTTATATACTGTGTGTATATGTGGTATGTGGTATAGGTGTGATATGTATTCATTGATGTACTGCATGTGTGTGATGTATATAGTGTGATGTGTGTTTCTGTCTGCTGCATACAGTTGTGTTGTATATATGCCATGTGTATGTGTATCTGATGTACATGGTGTGTAGTATGCCTGTGGATGTGTGGTGTGTGGGGAACATGATTGTGCGGTGTTTGTATGGCATCACGTGTGTAGAAAGCACATACAAATATTGTGTGTACAGTGAGATGTGCATACACATGTGCTATATGTGGTGTGTTGTACATACATATATGGTTGTGTGCACATTGTACACTTGAGCTGTGTGTGGTGTGGTATGCATGTGCACATGTATATGGTGTGTTGAGTACACATGTGCTGTGTGCAGTGTGTGCATACACATATGGTGTGGCATGTGTACACACATGCTATGTGCAGTGTGGGGTGTGTGTACACATGCACTGTGTGTAGTGTGTAAGTGTGCAATGAGTCTGTGCACACACAGGGCACGGGTGCTGTCAGTCCACAGGCAGGCTCAGGACAGGACTGCCTGCCCTCCAACTGCAGGTTCAGGCAGCAGCTCCTCCTGCCCCTGCTTCCAGCGTCCAGCATCCACCTCCTGCTCCACCTGCGTGCCCCCTCCTCCTCTAAGCCTGGGGTCCCCGGCCCACCTTCCCACTCACCTCGGTGCTGCCTCCTTCCCCCGCCTCTGGGTTTGGCTCTGATGTCCAGGGCCAGCCTGAGCACCTCCCTGGATGGCTGCACACATGGGGTGCTGTCTCGTTTGCCCATCGTCACAGTCCCCACAAGCGCACAGCAGGGCCTGTGGCTGATGGTGGCATGCATGCTGTCCCCTCTCCAGGCCTTAGTGTGCAGCTCCCTGCCGGGGCATGGGGAGACAGACACAGAGCAAGTCTGTGGGCTGTGCTCTGGGGAAGCCACCTGAGGACAAGGCCTAGGGGCTCTGGTGGCAGGGCAGCTGCCCATGGCCGCCGTGCAGTGCCACCATGGACAGGTCTTCCTGCCTCGCAGCTGAAAGCACCTCTGACAGGCTCTGAGTCCTGCCTGCAAGTCCCTCTCCACCCACTGCACTCAGGTGCCCTTGGGGTCCCATGTCTGGCAAGGTGGAAGCCGTTGGGAGCATCAGCCTCTACCTGTCCTAGCACTGGCCTTGGGCTGCTGCTCACATCATGCCTGGGGGGGGACACTGTCTCCGTCCTCATGAGGGTGGTGAGGAGAATGGGACACATGGAAAGAAGGTCTCTGAATAGGAGGGTCACACACTTCCACCCTTCTGCCAGGCTGAAGTCGATACTGCTGTCACCAGGGGTGTGTTGGGGGTGGACTAACGTCTCCATCCTTGCACAGATTTCCTGGAGCACAAGGAGCAAGTTGCAGGACTCCCACTAACTGGCCTCAGTAGCACTGGACATTGGCGGCTCTTTCTTTGATCTCTCCCTCCTTTAACTCTTCTGGAGGCTCCAGGTCCCTGTCTCTCCTGCACTTTCCCTTGGGCCTCCTGCTCCATTTAAGGGTGTTTTGGTCCTGTCTGGGTCCCGTTTGTCGCCTCCTCTCCTCAAGTGCATTTTCTCTGCCCACCCCTCCTGCTGGGGAGCTGACCAGAGGCCACCAGGGCTCTTAGGACTGGGGCTAGAGCTCAGTGCCCATTGACCTGCTAGGAATACATGGGAGGAGCCCGGCTGGTTGGGGTCCAGTCAGAGCTGATTTCATTGTCCAGCTGGGAAGCAGAGGGAGAAAAGAGTGGCCAGAGAGGGAGGTGACCTCTGCCTTTGTTCAACAGTGTAGTCAGCAGCAGAGGTGGCCACAGTCGCATATAGAGGACGCTGGAAGGTAAGGCTCAGCACAACCCCTGGAATCCAAGGAGGAGCAGAAGGTGTGGGGTGGTGGCAGCTGTGCGTCCCGTGATGCTGTGATGGGTCACAAGGTGCCCAGGGCTGGGGACTGAGACAGGGTAGGCGCTGGAGCTCACCCCAGTTAGTATTGAGTGCACACAGCAGCCACTCTGCATGCTGGGTGCGGAGCACAACTGCCTGGAGCAACTAGAGCCGGGTGGAAAACGAGGTGACCAGAAGGAGGATGGGGTGGATCTGGGACACCTGTGCTGAAGTGCCGCTGGTGGACGGAAATGTGCCACAGTCCTGCAGCAGAGGCTCCTGTCCGCTCGAGGTGAGAGAGGCCGTGTTCCGCCCCCACGGGAGCCGCCTGAGCACTGGCGAGGCCTCCCTCGGCAGAGCAGCTGACTCCCTCCCCTCATGACCATTTCTGTCCTAGGCCACCACAGAGGACTCTCCTGACCACGGGACGTAAAATATCACACCCGAGTGACTCTATCCCGTATCCCATTGGACCTTCCCCCACATTACTGGAAATTGAATTATCTGCGCATCTCTCTTTGTATTCTTTCCCCGCCAGAGCTCTTCGGCCCTGGCCCAGGCCTGTGGCCTGGTCTGCTGAGTAATCAGCATGTGGTGCACAGCAGAACCTTGGCACCCGGGAGTACAGTGAACGAGCAGCAAACGAGGAAAGGCAAGGTAGGCGGGCTGGGGTATCTGAGCATTCATGCGGGACAGGGTTACCCAAGACCGGGAGTGTCGTCCTTGCAAATAGATTACAGATGGACAGAGCCTGCAGAGGAGGAAAACAAAGCTATAAAACCAATAGATGAAAAGAAGATATTTTCACGATCTTGGAGGAAGGAAGAAATTCCTAAGCAAGACATGAGCTCCAGAAGCTAGCGAAGAAAGCTCCAACAGACTTGGCTCCAGAAAAATAAAACTCTTCCGGATGGTCAAAGACACGATCAACAAAGTTAAAAGAGAGCTGATCTAGAGGAAAATATTTAAAACATGTACAGCACACACCAGATTAACATCACCCCACATAATGAGACTCTGCAAGCCAATAAAACACCTAAGGCCTCATGGGAAAAAGTGCTCGGAGGACAGGCATGGAGACACAGGGGCAAAGAGCAGTCCCCGCCAGTGAACCGCGGCCTGACCTCTCCAGTCTCCAGGGAAATCAAAACAAAACAGCAAGAAACCATCAGGGGCAAGATGTGAAGGAAAGAGGTGACGTGCTATGGCCCAAGCCCATAATCTCAGCACTTCAGAGGCTGAGATAGGAGGATGGCAAGTTCGAGGCCAGGCTGGGCAACTTAGATTCTATGTTGAAGTGTGCTGGAGGTATAACTTGGTGGCAGAACACCTGCCTAGCATGTGTGAGGCCTTGGGTTCCATCCCCAGCAACACACACGCACACATGTACACATATACCCCAAGACACCCTTAGGAAATGATGAAGTTGCACCATTATGACAGAAGGCTCCTGGGACTGCCTTTGCTGAGGTAAGGGTACTCAGTAACATTCAAAATGCATGCTCCATAGGGCACCAAGCTGACTCTTTAGAGCCTATTCTTGAAAGGGCCAGCAGTGTCTGAGGTCTTGTGGTTTGCCCCAGCAAAGAAAGAAAGAAGCTGCCTTGTTGGATGTGGACGCACAATGCCTGTCATCCAAGCAGTCTGGGAGGCTGAGGCAGGGGGCTGCTAGTTAGAGTCCAGAGGGGCAACTCAGCAACTGAGTGGGACCCTGGCTCCAAGTAAAACACAAAAGGGCTGGGGATGTAGCTAAGTCAAGCTCCTAGGTTGATCCCAAGTACTGTAGGAAGGAAGGAGAGAAAGAAGAAGGGAAAGGGAGAGGAAATGGAGGGAGAGAAGGAAGTCGCCAAACTGTTCACTGGGGTACATGGCAGACTTGCAGCCAGTGAAATCATTCTACTCTACCAATGAGAAATGCAAAGCATGGGAGAGCAGAGGACAGTGGCCTCTGGTAGAATCCTGCATGTGCACTCACACACACACAGACACAGACACACACACACACACACACACACACACTCCTGTACCTATGGATATTTCTACAGTGAAACAATTGCTATTACTATACTGGATGGAGCTTGAAGAGTGATTTTCTATATTTAATTTTTCCTTATTGCAAAATTATAGTGACTAAAAGTAGTGTAAGTAACAGCCTTAAAAAAAGGAGCTGGGCTATGCTGTGCTGTGTTGTGGGTGGGCAGGGGAGGCTCAGAGGGCACACACTGGGGGCCCTCGGGAAGCCCCAGGGAAACTGCCACATGGGGTCAGACAGGGTGCCCTGCTGCTGGCCCTCTCTCAGGCCTCTGGAAGGCTGTGGGGCAAGTTGCTGGGCCCTTCCTCTTTAGGTATGTAGCAAGATGCAGTCTCAAAGCTCTTGGGGGCAGGACAGCCGCAGTGGTAGCTGATGCCACCTGACCAGCACAATGAGGGGAGGGGACCCCAGCAGCTTGGTGGGGCAGAAGCTTTCTCATCAGTGTCACTCTTTCAGTTCCTTGCCAGCAGGTGGGAACTCAGCTCCTCTGTGATCTCCCTCGACCGATGAGTTCAGGTCCCCTTCCCCCAAAAAAGAGGCAAGGGTCTCCTTCTGCACATGGAGGTCTCTGCAGCCTCTGGCCTAGCCTGCAGATAGCCACAATCAGCTAAGAACTCATTGTTTCATTGCTGCAGAGCTGGGGCAAGACCAGCTGGTGAGTAGTCAGACAACCGGTGCCCATGCACACCTGTAGTTAAGAACCAGCCGGAGCAAGACCTTTGGGGGAGCTTGGAACCAAGTGCAGGTAGCAGTGCAGTGGAGCCTAAGTGACATCCCCAGGGCAAGGCGAAGGCACAGAGCCCGGCACCCCCACACCAGAGGCTGTGTCAAGGACGCTGCCATTCTCACCTCTGCCAAGGGAGCCAAGGGGCAGGGCCCAGGGAAGTGAGGGACCGGCTCAAGGCCACCCAGATAGCATCCAGGCTGCATGGCTCTGAGGCCTTCCACCTCCCCACCGGCCTCTCTCCTCAGCACTGCTATTTCAGAGTCAGTATCTTGTCTTTGTTTTATTTTGTTTTACTGTCCTCCTCCACAACAGCTGATTTGGTGACTTTAACGGCCATTCTGTTTTGTCTTTATTTCTGCCTCTGACCTTGGTCAGTAAGCTCATGAGCTGATGGGCTAAAGGTCTGAAAGGCTGCAGGAAAACAACCATTGTGGGAGCCCAGAAACTGGAGAACCACAGCCAGGGGGCCCAAGAAGACAAGGGCACTCCATGCCTTTGGCCACTGATGACCAGGGTGGAGCTCAGGGACAGTCTGGTCCACCACACAGCTGAGGACAAGGCTACAGTCCAGAGGAGTGGTGTGTGTGCCTTGGGTATTAGTTAACGCTGCTGTAGAACCCTCTGTCCCTTCAGGTGACTCATTTCACCCTCACAGCCCAGCAGGGGGCGCCATGGCTCTCAATATCTAAACAGGGTTTAGGGACCCTGCCAGTGAGGGACAGAGCCACTTGTCTAACATTACATGTCAGCCTGTCACTATGTGACCCCATCAGCTTTGGCGTGAGTCTATCCTTAAATTTCCTCTACATGTTTTCCCTTAGGTCTTGCACTGATGCTGGGAGTGGGGCACTATTGTCTCCATTTTACAGACAATGGCACAGTGGCTCTGGATGGTTATTAAGGAAGGACCTGCCTCCTCATTGAGTGTCTTTGGGGCCACCCGGCAGGGTGGAGGAGCAGGGCACTGAGTAGGCGCGGCCTGGTCTCCTCAGGATGGCACCCACTCTCTTTCCCAGTTCATCGTATGTCATGGTTTCTTAGGTGATCCTTACACACACACACACACACACACACACACACACACACACACACACACATTTGGCATCTTTGAAATTGCATCTTACAGTCTTTGTCAGGCCAGGTGGCTTCCTATCAGTGCTTGCAGGGTGGGTGTCCAGGGTTGTAGGAGAAACCCATGGGGCCCATCATGGACAACCCCGCCCCCATGAAGGCACTGCCAGCCATCTCGCTTTTGATAGACAGAGGCCAGGATGACGTAGAAAACCCAGCCTCATCAGCTCTTGAATCATCAAGAGACACCAAAGACTGGGGACTCTGAATACAAAGCCCTGCTCGGGCTCCTACCTGGGTCACTTTCCTCATGTCCCCAGAAGATGTCTCCACTAACCCTGGAGGACAAAGCAGGCCAGTTGGATGGTTGATCAGATGGTCTCCAGGGCTGAGAGGCACCACTTGACTCTGAAACAAAACATAGAGAAGGGTGAAGCCTGGAGGCTCAATCCTGCACCCTCTACCTTCCTGGTGTATTCACACTTCTGTCCCCAGTCCCCCAACCCCACTCCTCAGCCCAGTCCTGCATTTGGCAAGAACTGGCTGCATGAATGGGAAATGCGCATGGCTTTGTGGTTCACATATGGGCTCAGGTTCTGCAGCAGTCCCACCCTCTCTGAGCCTCACTTCCCTCCTCTGTGAAATGGTTATAGAGGACTTCAGTGGAGGGCTATGAGGAAGATGAGAGTGATGGTGTATAGCATACGCTCGTTTCATGGCCAGCAGCTGGTGGGGGATGGGAGGAGGTGGGGGATGGGGGAAGACTTCTGCTCGAGGCCTGAGGCAGAGCTCGTAGTACCAGCTCTGGCTCCCAAGAAGACTGGTGGGAAAGAACACGAGTCCCATTACATGTATCCTAAGTGCAGAGACAAAGGCCACAACTGTGTCCGCAGCAGGGCACTGGCACTCTCATAGCTCTGGGCATGAGGGAAGCTGCATGGCTCTTCCTCAGCCCTGGGAGTGAGGCAGCAACCTGCTTGTCCCCAGGAGCCCCAGAGAGCAGGGTGCAGGTGCACGCTCACACACAGACCGGGCTCCTGACCTGGCTAGAATCTTAGCCAGGTGGGGTCACTAGCCGGACCAAGTGCCTGGCCCACATTGGGCGTGGACAGGACGTTCAGCAGCTGTCTCAGAGTGGCCGCTCCGACGGCCTGAGTCCCCACGAGGATCTGGGGTTGCTCATCCTCTCAGAGCCAGGCGTCTACTCCTGCTCAGGTAGGGGGAACCACGGCTACCTGCTTTCATACAGTTTCCAGCAACCACACAGAAAACGCTCAGGGGTCGCTTTTATAGAGATGGGCAAAAAAATAATATGGCCAGAGATGGTAACTGACACGAATGAATCTTGTGCTACATGGGGACAGTTAGGTATGTGAGCCCAACCACAGACTCGGGATTGTTAAGTGCAGTCTTGCCGTAAGATAAAACACTGAACAGTGTACAAGCAAGATCCACTTAACTGGCATAAGCAAGACAAAATGTACCGAACTTAACTCTGGCATGAGCAAGACCCGGCTGCTCACTTCCACAGTGGCCCGTGACAAGCAGGATGGACCAACACGGTGTCTTCATCCGCTAAGCCTAAGTCATAGCTTTCACTCCGCACGCTAATATGGCTGCCTCAGCTCCAGCCGTCACATCCACACTCTGGCCAACAGGAAAGGGAAGAAGGACAAGCTCTTTTCTTTAAAGGCGTGTCCCAGAAGTCATTTCCATTGTACCTATTCGCATTGTAACTGTTGGGACTTAGTCCTGGACCACACCCTCCTGCCAGGGAAGATGAGGAAAGTATTTTTAAATGGATGGTCTACAACCCAGATTAGACAAGGAAGCTCGTTTACTGAGGGGAGAAGGGGAGAATAGGTATTGAGGGCAAGTTGGTGGTTGTGCCCACCTCCTGCCTTGGTTGAGGGAGAGGGGGGAGCCTGGGCCAGTGTACTGTGGGTAAAGGGAAACAGTGGAGAGATGGGTGCTGCTGAGAGCTGCAGGAGCCCCATAGCAACAAGGCCCTTCTTGTCACCGTTGCTGCCAGAGGAGCTGCACAGCTTCGTCAGCAAGCCTGCAGAAGACACCAGTGCTTACCAGGCAAGGGTCCTTCAGATGCCTACAGCGTGGCTGGGCATGGCTGGCTCTTCTCGAGGTGGCCGTTGGCAGGCCATGGGAAGCTCTGAGCTGCTGCCTCCATGCCCCTGCCTGCTCTAAGAACCATGAGGCGGGCGGCCGGCTCTGTGCTGCCGAGCAGCTGCAGAACCCAAGGCTGTTCCTGCGACTGTGGGTGGCTCCCATGCACTGCATGCTGGGCCTTGGGCCCAGGAAGGGCCCCAGGATGAGTGGCACCAGAAAAGGGGAACCCCCGAGCAGGAGAAGGAACCTTCCATCGCATGAAGAAGAGCTCCAAGGGAGTTGGGCCAGAACCAGGACCACATAGCGGTGTGAAGGCCACCATCCTGGGCGCAGCAAGGCCTCCTGCTTCCAGTGGGCTGTGCCCTGCCAGGCCATTTGCATCCTAGGAGTAACATGAAGGAGAAGCAAAGGAGTGGCTATGCCTACACCCTCTCCCACAAGGACATTTCTAGGGAGGCCCTGTGGAGCGTGGCACGTGGACATCAACCCAGGAGAGGCCAGGCACCTCTTTCATTCAGTTGTGTCCCCAAAGCCAAAGTCCATAGTGACCCTGCCTCTTGCCTGCCTTCTTAGCTCGCCCCCTAACACAGCGCTGACCTCAAGAGTCCACCTCTGACCTTCAAAGCTTCCAACCACTGGAAGGCACCCCTGGAGTGGAGCAGACAGAGATCACCCATAAAACAAAAACAGTTCGATGTGATCCAGCAACTGGTTACTTATTAGCTCCATTGTTTTTAACATCACCCTTGGCTTGCACTCAAATGAGGCTTTATTTTGCAAGTGGCTTTGTGTGTGGATACACATCCGGGGTTGATAATGCTGCAGACTGGGATATTTTGGTTCTTCCTTATTTAAAGGGCAGATCTGGCTGACCACCCCTCCCAACCCGCGGGGCCCCACCTCACCCTGCAGATTGGAAACTATGTGACCGTCACCATGGGGTTTCAGTAGGACACCTCAGGCCAGATTTCTGAGCTGAAAGGAACAGAGGGAGGCGCAGGGGCCTAACACATGCTCGGACAGCTGGGTATGATGTTGTGTCCTGTCTCTTAAAAACAAAACTGGAACTGTGCAAAAGATTGCTTTCAAATCAAATATTTGTTGGCACATGTATGTGTCCTGTTGGTCAGAAAACATGTTTTTTTTTGTTTGTTTGTTTTAAAATTAGATTTCCCTGGAAAGAACAATGGTAAAATCAAAGGAGACAAGTGTTTGGTGGGGCAGAAAGAATGAAATCCTTAGGCCAGGAGGTCTTGCCGTTCAGTGAGCGCCAAGCTGCTGGCGGCGTCTGCCTCCCAGGCTGGTGCCAAAGGATGGGCTGTACAGCTTTGTCTGGGGCAGGAGAGCAGCTGCCTGGGTGCTGTGGGCACCAGCGTGAGCACACTCGAGGCTGCGTCTCCAGTTGAGGCCAGCCCCTGGGCCTGGGCCTGGGCCTGGCCGTTCTCCCCTGGGGTAGGGCTGGGCTTCCCTGGGTGATCCTGGCCTTAAGGGCCTTAAGACCCTTCCCTGCACCCAATTGAAAGGCTGCCCTGCAGAGAGCCACAACCTCTGCAAGACACGGCTGCCCTGGCCACAGCTGTTGAGACCAGGAGCTTTGACCAGGGGCAGCTGTCGGTAGCCTGGCTCAAGAGCATGGCCCAGAGCCAGAGCCTGTACTGCCAAACAGATGCTATCTCTTGGGACTTTCGCAGGCAAAACACAGAGAGAAGGATCCAGGGAGCAAAGATAGACAGACAGACAGACAGACAGACAGACAGACAGAGACAGAGACAGAGACAGAGACAGAGACAGAGACAGAGACAGAGAAAGCAGGCAGTGAGCAGAAACTAGGCGGTGCTGGGCCAGGGGTGCAGCAGTCCAGGGCAGTGCCAATTTGGAAGGGCAGAGAGTAGGCAGAGAGCAAGGGGCCAAGACGTGGCAGCTGGGCCAGGGCCCAGGGACATCTAGAGCTGGCCAGGCCTCCAACCTGCTGACAGGCAGCCAGACATGCTGTTCCATCGAGAACAGTTTCTGTTGTGTCTCCCTGGGCAGACTGAACCCTGTCACCTGGACCCTACTCTGTATAATGCTCACACAAGAAACATTTTCAGGACCTGGGCTCCAAGGAACAGAGAGCTGAGAGTGGTCAGGGTGCACACGGAAATAGTCCA
The DNA here is from genome assembly GCA_004027915.1 of Capromys pilorides. Classification (NCBI taxonomy): domain Eukaryota; kingdom Metazoa; phylum Chordata; class Mammalia; order Rodentia; family Capromyidae; genus Capromys; species Capromys pilorides. Next base: position 13,323 of record PVKN010015849.1, read on the forward strand.
GACCTAAGGGCCGGCAAGATAGCTCAGCGGACTGAGTCTCTGCTTCAGCAAGAGCGGGGCCACTGAGCCCAGGCACGGTGGCGCACGCCTGTAACCCCTTCACTGAGGAGGCTGAAAACAGGAGGATCTCTACAAGTCCAAGCTGCGAAGTGAGACCCTGTAACAAATACAGAAAGAAAGAAAGAAAGAAAGAAAGAAAGAAAGAAAGAAAGAAAGAAAGAAAGAAAGAATCTAGACCTTCAGAACTGCCATCCATACCCACCTCTTCCAGGAAGCCCTCTGGGCCTGCTGCCCACATACAATTTCAGCTTCCCTTCCTTAGGTGTCCACAGATCTGGTGGCTTACTGTGGCCTAACTCTTGAGCTCCGCTGTCCATTTCAAACCCTGGCCATGAGCTCCCCAAAGGCAGGGGCTGCTTCTGGGAGTTCTGTGGGTCCTTGCAGTGCTGGGTGTAGATGGGCCTGAGCATGGCTGGGCCTCAGGTTGACCCAGCAAGTAGGCTGCAGAAGCCACCTGCATGCCCAGGGTGCAGCCACACCTCTGTCCCAAGCCACAGTCCCAGCCTCACTGGCCTGTGTGGACAGTCAGGCTGTCTTCAGCCTTCCCTCCTGGCAGGGTCCAAGGGGACATTGAGCCATGGCCTTAGGGAGGAAACAGTGGCAGTGTCCAGCTTGGGATCTGCAGGAGTCACAGAGTCAGGGCTACAGGGGCTTGGAAAGGCAGCTCAGTGTGGTCTTCTGGTACCTATTTGTCATTAACTAAACTATCCTAGAAGAGAAAAATCCCTTAGGCTTAGCTATAATAGGGAAAAAGAGCTGGAAAGGGCAGCTTGCGGGAGGGGTTGGACAGAGGTCAGACCAGGAAAAGCCCCTCACTCCAACACCACACTGCCCCCACCATGTGCCACCCCTTCCACCTTCTGGCTTCCCTAGCTCTCTCCCTGGGAGACTGCAGGCTCCTGGGCATTGAAGGACCTGAGTCTTACATCTCAGTGTCCCCAGCAGCCCACACCTTGCCTAGCATGGAGTCGCTGAGGTTTCTTGGGAGGAAGACAGAGGTGAGGCACTGCCTAGCCGGGTTCTTAAGACCTGGAGCATGTGGCTAGGGGCTGGATGGGAGAAGGGCCTGGGGATAGGCGGGAAGGCCTCTGCAGCCCTTCCAGGAGGGTAGTACATGCCAGCACGCATCCAGATGCAGGTGCCTTCTCAGCATGGACCAAGATCGACACCGAGCTGTCACATGCACATCCTACTCCTGAGCAAGATTCGCAGGGACCAAAGGCCAACCTACCTCTTCCCTCCCCCTTAGCATGTGTGTGCATGTGCACCCACACATACACTCACACATACAGTCAAATGCACACGTTTCCAGGCTCCTTTTTGCAAAGTAGACACAGAGGCAGCACTGAGCTCAGGGACATGAGGTCCTGGGCCCTCCTCACATTGCTTTGGGATAATGGACTGCCAAGTTGGCTAAATGCATCAGGCCAGACAGTCACACCATCCTCCCCACAGGCCCTCCTCCAGCCAGCCCCTGGGTTGCAAAGTCATGTCTTCTGCTGTCATCCTAATTTGGGAGAAAGGAACAATACATACATATGAAAGGCAGCTGGAAAGCTTTGATGATGGGTCTAGGCTCTGTGAACTGAGCCATGAGAGCTGGCCTGGGGACATCTCCTTGCTACATTCATCTGGTGTCCTGACAAAGCCCCAGCAGCCCAGCTGTCACTGAGAACCTGCTGATTCCCACATGCCAAGAGGTGAGCAAGAGACAGACATAGGGATGGTGCAGGCTTTGTGATAAGACGTTTTCATTGCCCAGGCATCATCATCAGACACGGACGATCACTCCTGACTGAGGTCAGGCTGCGGGCAGCCTGGCGAGGTCTCCATATTGATCCCTGGAGTTCTGTGACCTTCCTGTTGGCCATGAGTCAAGCCACAGCTGGCCAGAGGCAGGTGTTCAAAAGGGACAATCACTGCACGTAGCTTCATTCCTAAGGTATGAGGGCTCCCCCCAGTGCACAGGAGAAAAAGTGGTTCTTGAGTTTCAGGGTTCTGGCTTTTCAGAAACATCCAGCAGAGGTCTGAGGAATAAGGATAAGGAGCTGGACAGGAAAAAGGGGGCTACCTGGGTCTGGGGAGCAGAAAACGTGAGTGGAGTATTCTGGTAGGGACCTAAGCTACAGCAGCCACAGGGCCATGTTCCTGGGCATTGTTGGGGTGTGATGGCAGAACCACAGTGTGGGTATAATGAGGCTAGACCAGAACTCCATGCCAGGCAGAGGACCCCCACTCCAACCTCCCCTTGCCCAATGAGGACTTTGGTCACTAGTCTCCGCCCAGGACTGCCCTGCCCTGTCCAGCCTGCTGCTGGTCTGGGCCAACCAGATGTCCCAAGATCAAGTGTTGGCTGCCAAAGACTGTATCAGTCAGGGGAGACTAAACTGTCACAGCAAACAGATCCCCACATGCCACAGCTTTACTCAAGGGAGAGGACTTGCTTTCTGGAAAACCCTGGCCAGAAGTTGTAGGTTGGCAGGGGCTTTGCTCTGTGCTGTCGGGGCCCAAGCTGAAGCTCTGCGACCTCCTCCATGAGAATTCAGATCCACCCTGGGTGTGTCCAGCCTGGCCAGTGGGAAGTAGAACATGCCTGGAGAGGCCAGGCCTGGCAGGGGACCCATCCCTGCTATCACTCTCCTCCCAACAGGCAGGCGTGCGGCCATACCCCACTGTGGCAGTGGGTGCTGCGAAATGACACTGGCAGGTGGCTGTGTGCTTGAGGGCTTGGAAGGGTGGCATGGGACCCAGGGATGATGACAGAGCCAGGAACTGTGTAGGCCCAGGCCTTCAGCAAACACTGTGGCCAAGTGGAGAGAAGCAGGAAAGAACGTGGGTGCTGCCCCCATTCCACGGAGCTCAGAACCCACGTCTCTTCTTCCTGGGTCAGGGACTGGTCCATAGTGGGCATCTACAGTGCCCTGAGCCTGTGCCAGCCCATGGATGGGCATGGGAGGCTATAGGAAAGAGGAAGGGATCTTAGTCAAAAGATGGTCACTGTGCCTGACTCTGCACTCTGCTCTGGCTGGCTCTAGGGGTCAGGAGGAGGGAGATCCAACACTGTGGAGACAGGATCCACCCCAAGTCATGAGAATAGCAACAGGAATGTGATATTTTGCAGATGTCTGGGACTTAGCAGGCACATGGACACCTGGTGGGGTGCAGGCAGAGACTGAGGAGGGGTGGTGGGCCATGCCCCGCCTGAAAGGGCAGCTGCTACTTAGCAGCAGCTGCTTAACATCTGGCAGGGCTGGCACCAAGGGTGCCAGGTCTTCTGACTCATCCAGGGAAGCCAGATATGCAGGGTGCGTTTCTATGATTCCTGTGGACCAGGGCTGCATGAGCATTGCTGCAGGTTAGATGGTGTTCCTGGGCCACTCCACATCCTCTGCAGTAGAGACACACACAAGGACCAACCTATGTGGCTCAGAGGGGTGGCTGAGCTGGCCGGAGGAGCTGGAGCCAGGCCTGTGGCTAGCAGAGCATATGCACCACAGAGAATGGCTTGGCCTCTCCCATCAGAGCATTCGTATCTCTCTTGCTGCACCAGACAGGCTGTGGTTCAGGGAGACTGGATCCCTGGGCAAGGACACATAGCTCAAATGCAGTTCTGAGAGACAGCTGAGCCCAGGGCTGATGGAGACAGGAGTCTTTCCAGGGAGAAAGTGGGGCTCAGAGTGGGGCAATGATCTGCCCAACACTGTCCCGGAGGGAGGGACTGGTAGCCCAACTGCAGGCTGTGGACTCCAAGGTTATTTCCTTACCCCAGCAGCTCCTTTCTTTCCATTCCTCAGAGATTTCTTGCATGATACACAACCCACAGAGGGAGTGCGTCATCCCACCAGGCCTGCTGGTGACAGATGTCCTGGGAGGGGTCTTGTGGGAGACCAAAGCTTTTCCCAAAGCACACAGTCACCTGCAAATATATCCTCCTGCTAAGCCTTAGCCTTGGCTCACTGATCGCAGCCACCTGCACTACATTTCCGACAGGCGGTGGAGTTCCTTGGCCATGGAGGCCTCCTTGTGCTCATGCTTTTGTACATAATTAATGACACATGCAGGCTGAGCTCAGGCTGGCACAGGTCTGTCCAGCATGCCCTGGGTAGATCTCTGCCTTGAGGCAGGAAGCTGGCCTGGGAGAATCCTTCCAGCTGGAGACCATAGTGACTTGGAGACTCAGAGCCACTGCTGGGGACCTCTTCAGCCCCTGAGGGCACAGAGAGCTGTGTGGACCTTTTCCTTCCTATAAACTAGGTGTTAGTGCCCTTCTCCTGTCACCCCAGCTGAGCGCTGGTGAGGCACGGGACCTGCAGCTGTGATCTTAGGCTCTGCAACAGACCCCTTTCCCTCCCTCTCTTCTCCCTCTTCTTCCATGCAACCCTGCTCCGGATCAGCTGGAAGGATCTCATGCCCACTAGCTACATCACACATACACCCTTTCTAGAGTAATTTGCATTTCAGTATCTCTAAAAGGAAGAAAGGCTTATTTGGCCTTATGGTTTCAGAGGTTTCCTTGCATGGTCCCTTGGCCCACTTGCTTCAGGCCTGTGATATCCCAGGCCCACATGGCAGGAGCAGGGTTGCAGGGGAGGCCTGGTTGCTTCATGACAACAGAGAGAGACAGAAAGGGAGCGGAGCCCTCTAGCTCTGTTCAAGAGCAGTTCCGCAATCACGTGTCTTTTTCTTCTACACCATTCCTCCCCCAAAGGGTCCTCTGCCTCCCCACAGCATCACGCATGGGCCTGGAAGATGGTCCAGATCTATATAGTAGCAACATCCTCCCCTCCTGCGATGAGATCACCCTGATCAAAATAGATATTATTGATCCTTCTTCTTATAGAACTAAATCATA